>ML682013.1:2593638-2653535 GCA_007922195.1 Podocnemis expansa | reverse complement strand
TGCAAGCATAACTCTGAAGCCTAGAATGCCTGTTGTGTCAGTGTGATCAAATGGAACCAGCTACAAGCATCACTGAGAACTCTTTTTTTGTTTAGAATATCACTAGGTTTGATTGTCAAGAATTCACTATCTGATACTATGCAATTTTTGAGTTCTCAGCCATTTTTGACTTTTTAAACACATGACTTTAGGAATTGCATCTCAGCAGCTTTCAGCTTCTAATATAAAATAACAGGCAATACCAAACCAGCACTTTGAAGGAAACTTTGAGCTAGATCCTGAATCACTGTATAACAGAATAGTTTTGTTGAGAACAGTGCAACCAAGCCAATTGGCACCTGCTGAAGATTTAGCCATTTGACTCAACAGACTGAATATACCTCCAGTGAACCAGTACTGCCACAAGACTCCTTGTCTGTAGTACTGTGATAGTTACCATGCAATACAGCCAAAAGGAACCAATATTTCAGGCTATGTCTACACTTGTAATTTAGTTTGAATTAACGAGGATTAATTTGAACTAAATTAATGCATGGCCACACTGGCATTCATTAGTCCACATAAAGAAGTCTGTACTTCAAAGTAATGAAAGCTTACTTCGAAGTTATAAAAAGTCCCTTAACTTCGAAGTTATAAAAAGTCCCTTAATGGTCAATTCAAACTTATTTGTTCCAATTAACCCAATGGAGCTGCACTAATTTGAACTAACCATTAGTTTGAATTAATGTGGTTTGACCTACTATCTGCTTGGCTGGGTGGGGTGGGGGGCTTCCCCACTGTGTGCAGCCAGGGTCAGGTTGTGGTGCCCTGCTTGTGCTCTCTGGGCAGTGGGGAAGGCTCCCCGCTCCTGGATGTAACCCTGCACACTCACCTGGGCAACAGGGAAGATGCCCCTGTGCCTGGCTCTAGATGCTCTGACTTGGAGGTGGGGAAGGGACCACCCGGCCAGCGCAGCTCCAGCCACCATGCGGGGGTACCTTCCCCACCACCTGGCTGAGCTTGTGGGGCTATAGCTGGGTGCAGGGAGTCACTTTGCCATTAAACGGCCAGCACAGCTCCAGCCAGGTGTGAGGAATCCCTTCCCTATCACCCAGCCAGCATGGCTGCAGCTGGACATGGAGGGTCCCTTCCAGTGCTCGGCCAGCATAGCGGGTGCCTTCCTTACTCCCTGGCCATCATGACTATACCTGGGTGTGGGGGGGTGCCTTCTCCACCTCCCCGCCAGCGTAGCTACAGCTGAACAAAGGGAGGTCCCTTCCCCATACCCCACCAGGCAGCCAGAGATCAGTGGAAGGTGCCTTCCTGCAGCCTCATCCCCAGCCTGGCTCCCAGTGGAAGGCGCCTTTGCTAAAGGCACATTCCTCTTTGGGGCTAGGTATGGTCTCTCTGGCGCCCTCTAAAATTCAGCACCTGAGGCTTTGCCCCATTCCCCCCAATCTAGTTACGGCCCTAGAAATGGCCCTTCTTGAGAGCTATGTTGCCACACTTCCCATGGTGCCCCTCCCTAAGTCAAACTACCAAGTCGTGTGCATGGACATCCTTGTTTAATCTGGGTTTCTAGTGGGGCCATGTTAGTTCAAATTAACGTACTTTGAATTAACCTTTATTAGTTTGATTTAATTAGTTTGACATAAATTAATTTGAACTAGTGTTCTAACCGTAAACATAACAAAAGGGATTTTTCCTATATGGTATAACTGGCAAACTGATGTGTTTTATCATCTTTCATCTGGACTCCTGTCACACATTTGACACATTTCAGCACATTTGAGGGGTTAGAAAAATATCTGACTGAAGACTCTAATCCAATGAGGTGCCTGGGCATTAGTCACAGCAATCTGTGGTAAGGGGATATTCCTATATGTCTTGTCTCATTTGTGGCTCTCCTCAAATTATCTCCTGTGTGAGAGAGTGGGTGAATCTGAACCCGGGGTTGATGGGCCATGGCCCTCAAAAGTATGCTTAAGTTAATAATCTATTGGGACATTTGGTGCTAGCTGTGTTTCACATTGGATCAACCATACTAGTAATTTTGGGGTAGTTACCCCAGCTAGGGGAGAGTTTTAAATAAAGTTGCAGCCTCTTCATTTAACCATATTATGGAACCAGTTTTTCCATGGTAGGAAATATTGATGTGGACACAAAAAAAGAAAAAAAAATATTCTGTATTAATTAAATGACTAATGAGACGAGACTTCACTCAAATTTCCTCAGCAATCTTCCTCCCTTTGCACTGTCTATTACTCTCAAACTCAGAACTCTTGGGAAGACATTACTGAATGTATTATACTAACAGTTTCATCAACTCAAGACTATTAAGAAACCCTAACTGAATTGAAGCATCTGATGACTAGTCTCTTAAATAACTATACAGTCCCTGCTAATTTATTTACCTTTCAGATAGTTCAAGGTCATACAGATATGTTCTGCAATACTTCTAAAAGGTTTACAAAATTAATCTTTAAATAGTTAAACAACTTTTATGCTAAAATATTAACGCTGTAAATGTCATTCTCCTGAAAGCAGAATTCTACCAATTAAGGGACTGATTCCAAACTCACTCAGAGAGATGAGATTGAGACCACAGTGTTTATATAGTGCTATAGCTATATCTACACTGCACATCTCAATAATGTTACTAATCACTTTTCTATGTCATCCAACTTTGGGATTTTCCATCATTTTTTAAACAGGTCAGTCTCCACTTACTTCCGGGGATTTAATCAAAGTTCAGGAAGCATACTTATGAAAACACTTGCTACATCATTAATTCATCTTCTTGGAAGATAGAAAGCCAAACCATTTTTTCATCTATTGATGGAGGTTTTAAAAACCATGGAAGTTAAATCCAACATCAGTGCTTGACAACAGTAATTAAGATGTGACCATTATAGTCACAGTCTCCTTAAAAAAAAGATTTAAATGTAGCTGTAAGGCACCACATCTGCATAATGGATGTACCATACACACCAACAGTAATTGGATCTATTGCGAGCAAACAGTATGTTAAATCCCTTGTATATTCCTTTTAAACTATGATTGATTGTCTCTATTTAACCCCTGCTCTTGTTAGCTTTTATGAGAGCTCTGTTAAACCTATACAGTATTAAATACTCTAGATTCATATTAGGCTTCTAATGCATTCCACTGTCTCTAACAAAGAGTCCTAATTTTTAATGGACACATATTATTCTGTAAATATCTTACACAGTCTTCCCTTTTTCAACACTCATTGTCCCTTGCCAGGCTCAGGATGACTTACAGCTTTAGGGTGACCAGTACCCCTTGTACAATCCAAATCAAGGAAGCTCAACCCCAGTTGCCTACAGTGTACCCCTGACTGGCTGTTCCTCTGGAGTTTCCAAAGGGATAGCCGTGTTAGTCTAGTCCAGTAAAAAAACAACAAGCAGTTGTGTGGCACTTTAAGACTAACAGATTTATTTTTTGCATGAGCTTTCGTGGGAGAAGATCCCACTTCCTCAGATTGGTTCCTCCGTGGGAGCTTTAATGGAGCCTTGTTAATAAACACATCAGCTGCTCCCCATCAGGTATCTGGACAGACAGCTCATCCGCCTGGCTTCACTTCCCCCTTGATTTGGGCTCCAGAGCAGAGGTTAGTCCAGCACCCTGCTGCATATTCTAATATTGTTACATTTTAAAATTAAAAACCAGATGGCCAAAAAAAAAAAAAAAACCCAAAACCCTAACAATCAAAATGACACTGATAGCAAAAGATGACATAAAAGTGTTATAATTACTCTCCCCAGGCTTTTTAGTATCTTTTTATAAATATTCCTCAGAGTAAAATGAGTTAACATTTTCTTATCCAACAGTGAAAGTCTGATAAGGGAAACAGCTCAGGTGCCATTTTAAAATTGTGTGTTTAAGGAAGGGATCCAATGGACATACTTACTGACCTTAATACTCACTCTGAAGAATCATGTTCGTTTTCTAAAAATCTGAGGAAAACAGAGTTTACAGAAATTTAAATTGCATTGACAGAAAATCCCCCTCCTCCCAAAAAGCTCAAGTTTCTGAATTGTTTACAAAGTATCAGTAGTAAAAGTAAGTACAAAAGAACTTGCAGATGAAAGCTCCTCAGTGTACAAGTTTATGAAAAAATATTCTTTACCTTGTTCTGGCTAGAGCACACTGATTTGAGGACTCTTTGGCTATGTTCACACAGGGAGCGCTTGTTTCAAAACAAGTTATTTCAAAATAACTTGTTTCGATATAACATGTTATTTCAAAATAACTTGTTTCGAAATAACAAAATGGTGTCCGCGAAATAAGCAAAAAAACGGGAATCGAAATAGCGTTTCCACAGTGTGGACTTGCTATTTCGACCCAGGGGCAGTGCAGCATGGGAGGTGTGGCAACATGACCGCCTCCCTGGGCCACGTCGACGGCCATGTTGGTAGCCAATCACATAAAAGCCGGCCCTGACCTCACTTCCCTGTCCACCCACGCTGGCAGCACACTGCAAGCCATGGACAGTGCTTGGCTGCCTAGACAGCGCCGTGCAGCACCCAGCCCCTCGGTGCGCATGCAGGGTCTCCAGCACTTGTGGGAGACTCTGTTTGCAGACCCCGAGGAGGACTGGCCTCTACCTGAGGAATACATCCAGCTCAGCTGTAGGGCTTAGCTACTGCCCCTGCCCCTCCCCGTGCCCCATTGCATCTGGGCGTGTGAGACCAGCGTCGACTGGTGGGAGAGGGTCGTTCTGTGCACCTGGGGCGATGACCTCTGGCGCCAGAACTTCCGTATGAGCAGGACCAGCTTCACCCGCCTGGTGGGCGAACTAGCCCGGCACCTGCAGCACAGGGACACCCCCATGAGGCGTGCCGCCCCGGTGGACAAACAAGTGGCCATCGCCCTGTGGAAGCTGGCCACCCCGGAGTCCCACAGGGCAGTAGCGCACCTGTTTGGCATCGGGAGGTCCACCACCGGCACCATCCTCCGCGAGGTCACCAGGGCCATCAATCACGTCGTCCTACGGCGCCTGGTGAGATACGGGGACCTGCAGGACACCATGCCTGGGATGGCCACCCTTGGCTTTCCAAACTGTGCTGGCATCTTGGACACCACGCACATCCCTGTGAGCGCCCCGGAGCACAGGGCTGCGGTGTACCGCAACCGAAAGGGATACCATTCAGTCATTATGCAGGCCCTTGTGGACCACCGGGGCCGGTTCCAAGACTGCTATTTGGGATGGCCAGGGAGGGCCCATGACTCCAGGGTCCTACGCAACTCCGCCCTGTACCAAGGCATGGAGGCAGGCACCCATTTCCCCCCTCACACCATCCACCTTGGGGGCGTAGAGGTGCCCATCCTCATAGTGGCGGACGCGGCCTACCCCCTGCGGCCCTGGCTAATGCGCCCATACGCTGGGCCACTTGACCCCAGCCGGCAGCTGTTCAATCACCGCCTTGCCCGCTGTCGACAGGTGGTCGAGCGGGCCTTCGGATGCCTCAAGGCCCGGTGGAGGTGCCTGCTAACTCGCCTCCACCTCGCTGAGAGGAGCCTGCCGCAAGTCATCGCAGCATGTGCAGTGCTACACAACTTTTGTGAGCAGCAGGGGGAACCCATCCCACTCGCATGGGAGGATGAGGTCCAAGCATTTGCCAGGGACTATGAACAACCAAGACCCCAGCCGACTCGGGAGCAGCCATCTGCGTGAGCCCTCGCCATCCGCGATGCCCTCTGGCTCGCCTTCGCTGCGGAGGAAGACTGAGGACCAGGCCTGCCCTGCACCAAAACACCATCTCCCCCCGTCCACCCACAGCCAGCCCGCACCCATCCACCCACACTGCCAACCCCCCCCCCAAATAAAAACACAGACAACCAAGAATAACTTTCCAGGGGTTTATTCACAATAAGGGAAGGGATGGGGGCGATATGGGACGGGGCAATCTGGGGGGGTCCGGGGGAGGGAACATGAACTTGGGAGGGGGCTTGGGGTGGGAACATGAACTTGGGAGGGGGCTTGGGGAGGGAACATGAACTTGGGAGGGGACAGGGGTGAAGAGGTCCTGGGGCGGGGAGGGTTAGGCAACGCCTGTGGGAGGGTCTGGGGGGGGTGGCATGCCCCGCCTGAGCCCACGGCTGCCCTCCGCCTGCTGTCCTTGCTGGGGCGGTGATGTCTCCCGGCGCCGTCGGGGAGCCAGGCCCTCTGCAAGCTGGCGGATGGCTGCAGCCTGCTGTAGAATAGCAGCTGGCAGCTCCACTGCCAGGACCTCCAGTGCCCTCGCCGCCCTGTCCTCGGCGAACTGCGAGCTGCTCCAGGGAACAGAGCCCAGCCGCCTGCTGCTGCGCCTGCTCCCACCTCCAGGCCTGGGTGGCAGCGTGCATGGTCTCACCGAGCTCCTCCAGGCTCTCCAGGAGCTCACTGCGGGGCCTGGGGGCCCTCCGCCGTCGCTGCGGTGTCCTGGGGCTTGGGTGGTGGGGTCCGGGCGTGGGTTCCGGCCCTTATGGAGGGGCTCTGCGATGTGCTGCAGGGACGCAAAAAACACAGTTAGCCTCTGCCACCTGCTGGTCCCATCTGTGTGCACCTGTCTGCAGCACACGCCTGTGCCCTGACTGTCAGTGGGTCCCAGGATCCCATGGGACATTGCCCTGGGGTAGGGCTCCTGGCCCCCAAAGCCTCAGAAGGAGGCTGGGACGGTACCCGATGGAGGACATTGGAGGACCCTGGGCAAGAAGGTTGTCTGGCCGAGGTAGTCATCAGGGTTTAAGGGGCCCTGGGACACTTTCCCATATACATCGGTATTCTCTGGCAGTCCAGGATCCTTCAGCCCCTCTGGGAAAAAGCCTGACAAACCCCTGTATTTTGACCTGCCTGCCAGACAGAGAATGGGAGGATAAAAAGAAGAACAGAGCAGAAGAAAGGAGACCATGGTCTCCTTTTGCCAGACATCTGGGACCCGTAACCTGGAGGCACACATGCTCGTGGTGCCCACAAGGGTGAACTGGACCCAGCCACGCCTTGCCCTTGGAGGTCTCCTGAGACCACTGGCCAGTGGTGTGCCCTGCCTGCTCTCCACCCCACCCAAGATGCTGCTGCATCTTTCCCAGCCAGTCCCTGGTCACCACACCCCGGCACACAGGGGCCTTTGACCGCGGTGCCACCTGTGTCCGTGGGACCCGTGGCCAGGGGGCCCCTCTGAGCCCACGAACCCTGGGCCCTACCCACCCCGGTGCCCAACCCTGGCCTCTACCCGTCCCGGGACCTGCTGGAAAGGCCCAGCCCTGTGTGCCTCCATGGGGGGGGGCACACTTACCCATGGGGGCTCCGGAGGTCTGCCGAGATGTCCTGGGGTCTGAGTTGGAGCCTGGGGCGGTGGTGGGCCCCTGCTCCTCCATGCTACTCTCCGCCTCCATAGCCAGGAACAGGTCTGGGGTCGTGGGGCTGGCCTCCACCGCTGGTGGTGCTGCGGCTCGAGGTCCCCCAACGGAGATGTCAGAGGCGGCTGCCTCCGGGCCTGACGAGGGGCTCTGAGGCCCCCCGGAGGTGTCCACGGCTGCAGCGGGGGCACCGCTGGGCTGTGTGCCCAGGAAGGCATCCAGGGCCTCAAAATACGGGCACGTGGCCTGGCTGCCAGGCCCCTGCAATGCCCAGGCATCCCGGGTGTGGGCATACTCCTGCCGGAGCGTTTTTATCTTGCTCCACACCTGTTCAGTGCTCCGGGGGTGCCCTCCTTGGGACATCGCATCTGCGATGTCACTATATACATCGCGGTTCCGGTGGCTGGCCCGGAAGGCATATTATCGGAAAATACAATGGTAGTGAGTAGGCTAGGGCTTTGATATGCATGTGTACCCTTGGTTTCCTGATGATGTTTACATGAATCCTGTTAGAGTTTAGCAAGGTAAATGAACTGCTTCCTTATCTGTAACTATTGCTCTATTGGAATGGGTCAGGAGGGAATATTCACATCTAAGTGGACTTTTGATGTACCAGTGTAAACCGTCTGTTAATGGTGCTAATTCAGCTAATTACCTGTGGTGCCCAGGAGGTGAAGGTTTTACTTCAAAGGACAATATACATTACTAGTCTCTACTTAAGTACCTGAGAATTGTCATCAAACCCCACATGAAGAAATGACCTGCAAATGCCCACCTTGTTACATCTATAAGAGGCAGTGAGGAACATAATCCCTTCATCTCATATCTATGGAAGCTTCTCAGGGAAAGTTTGGGCCAAAGGATTGAGATCCCAGCAGCACCACCCTGGAAAACACCCTGCTAATTTATCATGGGGGAATTAAAACAAGCTCTACACTTGGATTATTTGGTCTATATCCCTTTAAACTGGATTTCTAACAAATGAAGCTATGAAACAAGGACTTATCTTCTATGGACTCTAAATCATTTGCATGTATGTGATCCACTTTGACCCTATAACATATCTCATTTTGTTTCTTTTCTTTTTATATTAAACTTTTAGTTTTAGTTACTAAAGAATTGGCTGTCAGCATGATATTTTGGGTAAGATCCAAGTTCATACTGTTCTGTGTAATATGGCTGAACCTTTGGGGTCAGAAGAAATCTTTCTGGGTAGAGAACTTGGAGTTTTAAGCAACGTCTCTCTTTACAAGACCTAGTGGCTATATAGGGGATCAATGACAGTAAAGGGGGCTGAGTTTATTCTATGGTGGTTTCTTGATATTCAGTGTGGGGGATCAGAAGCATTGTTTATGGCTGGTTAGGAAGTTTATCTCCAGGTAACCCACCAGTGCTGGGAGAATCTGCTCTCCTTTTTATAGCTTGCCCTGATCTTTGCATATTCAGGTGGTTATCTCAGGAGGCCCAGGTCACACTGCCCTCCACGACCTGTCACTTCTGCATATGTGAAACAATCAGTGACTGGAACAAATAGTCCTCACCACCTGGGATGATGAACAGTGGCTGCAGAACTTCAGATAGAGGAAGCAGACCTTAGAGCTCATCTGTGAGCTCACTCCAGTCCTGCAGCGCAGGGACACCCAACTGAAACCCACCCTCCCTGTGGACAAAAGAGTGGCTGTTGCCCTCTGGAAGATGGCTTCTGGTCTGTCATAAACCACTTTGGCATCAGGAAGGCCACTGTGGGGAGCACTGTCCTGCAGGGCAGCAGGGTCATCAATAAGATCCTGCTAGCCCTCCTCATCACCCCAGGCAAAATGCAGGACACCCTTGATGGCCTCGATGCCCTCATATTCACCAACTGTGTGGGCATTTTGGATGAAACACACATCCCCATCCAAGCCCCAGAACACAGGGCCACGGAGTACCAAAACCACAAGGGCTACTACTCCTTGGTCCTGCAGGCCTTCATTGAACACTGGGGGATCTTCATCAACATCTATGTCATTTGGCCAGGGAGGGTGCATGATGCCCATGTCCTCAGGAACTCTGCCTTGTATAGGCACACAGAGGCAAGCACATTCTTCTACCCACATAACATCCCCCTCGGGGACCTGCAGATGCCTGTCCTCATTGTCAGTGATGCTGCTTACCCATTGATCCCCTGGCTCATGAAGCCATCTGGATACCAGCAAGGAGCTGTTTAATAGGAGGCTCAATAGATGCCACCAGATTGTGGTGTGTGTGCCTTTGAATGGCTGAAAGCCCAATGGAGGTCCTTTTTGATGCACCTCTACCTCATAGAGCAAATCATCCCTGAGGTAGTCAGCGCCTGCTTAGCCCTTCACAGTAAGTGTGAACTGCACAGGGAGAGGGTCCCCTCCATCTGGGAGGCAGACGCTGAGACCTCGGTGGGTGCTTTGAGCAGTCTGAGGCTGTGCCTCAGATGGAGAAAGCCCAGTGGAGAGCTGCCAGCATATGAAAGGCACTGATGGACCTGTTCATTGCTGAGGAGCCATGAGGGCTGTGCCTGCCAGAAGGCACCCTCATCTCCCCTCCCCGCCCATTAATCTTCATTAATTCAAACTAAATTGCAAGTGTAAACATAGTCCTTCTGATGCCTGTGCACAGTATGAATAAAAAGACCATGGGGAAGAGAGGGCTATGGGGATTAGATGTATAGAATGCTTTCATCAAGGATTGTCTTCAACAACAGCTGTATCTTTTGTGGTATATTAGACCTTTGCACTTTCTTAACCTTATACCCTTTGAATAGACACATGGGCATAATGTGGTCTCTGAGAAGTTTCATCGTGCAGTTTTTTTTTGGACAGTGGATCAGCAGAACTTAACAAACATTGACCATGACCTTACTGCTGTCAGTCATGATCATAAAATACCCCTTCTGCTGTGAAACTATACAGAGTATGACTCATTTCCAGATTAAATAGGGATACAAGCAAACATGGTAGGGATATTTGGTTTCTCTAGGGCTTGAAGAATGAATTCTGCTCCAGACTAGACATCTTGGGTATCTCCACAGCAGGAAATATTAAATGGATAGCCAATGAGTACCAGTGACCATTCAAGAAAAAAGGTATGCTGAGACTGGCTTATCAACATTCTTATAGGCCTCAGATAATGGATAGAATATATGCTGAAAATGTTGATTTATGAGAAAGTGACAAAATTATAAATTAGTTGAAAAGGAAGAGGATTTTATAGATGTATGTCCTCCATTTCTGTGAGCAGCTCCTCCATCAGAACATCCACAAAAAGCTTCTTGGATCATTTTGGTTTCCCAGAGACAACCATCCAACCAGAACTATTATGATTCAAGCCAAAGCTCTTTCTTCTTAATGAGCAAAAAGATATTTAAAATCTTCCTTTTGGTTAATCATGATTACATCATAATGTGGAACTGACATGTCATATGGAACAAACAATCCATAATAACTTTAACATGTCTGGTGCACATGAAAGATTTTACAAAACCTTTGCTATCATGAAAAATGGTAGGGCTCCTGAGTTTGATGGAATATTTGTGGTGGCCTATAAATAGGGATTTGATTCAGTAGCTGAGCATATAACCTCATCTACTTCAATATTTGGGAGCAAGAAATAGTATTGAAACATTATTATCTACAAGAAAAACAAGTTTCAGTAATTAGTACAGAAAGATCTCTTTATTACAGGCTGCAAGAAATACAGTGAATACTGGACAGCATCAGAGAGTTGTACTCTGAGTAATTTAGCCTGCTTCAATCACAGCAAAGCATTCTTTTAATTATAAGCTAAGTAGGAAAACTCCAGGTTTAAAACAAAACAAAAGAATAACAACAACTCAGAGAACTTCATCTTTAATAACCGAACAAAAGTTTTTGCAACAGACAGCCAACCTGGACTTTGAAGTCCAAAGAGAAAGTGTGGATACCCAGATGGGATGACACTATTATATTTTTCTTGCTGACATGGTTTCATAAGACTGTGCAAATAAAAAAGGCATCTGACTCTTGATCCTTCTGTGTCCAACTGATCCCCTTATGTCAAGGTTAATAGCACTTTCACTACACATGTCATCCCACTGAAGTCAACAGGGGCTTCTTGCAGAGTGAGATTTATTTATTTTTGCAAGAGTCATAGAAACAAACTTTTGCTTTTACATACTGTATTTGTCACTGGATGCCCCCTGGGATATGATCTGTGCAACTTTTCTGCTCTCTTTTGCAATGCAATTGCGTGGTTTGATGCCAAATATGCCATGCAAGAGGTTCCTTTATGAATGTGCATAACATGCTCTGCGGCATTGCAATGGTATCATGTTTCCTGCAGCATCACACATGTACCTATGTGAAATGCGTTCCATGTACTTCACATGGCTCAGAAGGGGAGACAATCAGAGCTATCTTCTCACATGTAGGCAGTCAAGGCTACAAATGCACATCCAGAATAAATATTGTATCTTATATTGTCATTTGCTAGTGGTTAACACCTGATGGCTTTATTAAATGATTGTGCATTGATTTGCTGCATACTCACTTAAAATCATGTTCTAATTATAAACTAGTGTTTGTTTCATCTAAAGTTGTGTGGATTTTAGAGAATGTGAGACAGCAAAAGTTGTTGTATTTCCATTTCTTTATTAAACAGATGGATCCAATGTTTATGAGCTTGCAGTGACTTAGGAAGGGCCCCAATCTCTACAAGAATCCCAGTGTTGCATCTATGGGCTGGGGGTGCTTGCTGGGGGACCATCCTCTGAGTGGATGGACAGAGCAAAGCCACTTTCTGCGATTAATTACACACAGGAGGCAGGTCTGGGCTGACCCAGGAGTGGGTTCCCACCTAGGAAAGCAGGGTCCAGGACTGGACAATGGGGCACCACACCAGATCACATAGCAGGATAGAAACATTACAGGATGGCAGGTCTAGGCAACCCCTGGCATGTTGGCCAACAGTAGAACATGAGTCTATTTGGAGTGGCACACAGCACCCTCTGCAGCACCACAGAAATTGCTGCTCCTGTCACCAAAAGCCACTCCAGATAGCTTCTTTCAGGACATGACTGGAGCATAGGGGGTCTCCACCATACCGAAGCCCATGCTCCTGGCATGCCCCAGAAAGAAGGTACCAGGAACAGATCTTCATAGTGGTTTGCTGCTGCCAATGGAGCAAAAACAGGTAGCTGCTTTCCCTGGAGTGCTTGGGGACCTCCAAGAAGATCTGCTCGAGGAAGCTTCTTTCTGCAAGTTGCACCTTTCTGCAGCATGCCTAGGATGTGCCCCCACTCCCACACACCCACACTCCACCCGTGGTTACCACTGAATTTTCAGGCAGCCATCACTTTTTTTTTGGTGAAGGGTGCACTGGTGCCCACTGAGGGTCTCGGATGATAGGCCAGTACAGGATTTGGCACAGGTTGCTGACCCCTGCAATATGTTATTAAGTAAGAGTGGGCCTCATTCCATAGAGGCACTGTTCTTTGCAGCAGGGCTTTGTGTATGCAAGATTATAGTTACCAGATGAAGCACTTCATGCCCTAAGTTTGAGAGTAAGGATTAACTTTATTTTAAGCAGACGTAATCCATTTGATCTCTGTGCATCCACAAGGATGGCAAAACCCCTTGGTAGGGAACCACTACCTGTAAATGACTATTCACATGTTTTCCCTGTTTGTTTTGGTTGAAAGAAGGAACTTCAAAAGCAAGGGTGTTCCTACAGCCTGACTTGCTTCAGAAAAGGAAGCAATTCAAAACCCAGAGTTTGTAGCCTATCTAGAGCCTTCACTTAACTTTACATTGAACTAGAGGAAGGGATGACAGTAGAACAGTTTGGGGAACTAAGTACACACTGCTGTTTTGTTAGGGCCTGAGGTGGGCATTCAAAGGTGTGGGGTTGATAGATATTCTCATTTTATTTCAGTACTCAGAGATTGCATTATGTTATATGCAGAGATATAACTTGAAAAAAAAAACATAACTGAAAGTTAGCAGGTTTGAAAGAAATGTGTGAGCCTAGACTCTTGCTATTTTGTTAACTTGAACATATTCAATACACTTCTATTTCTGATTTAGAAACCCAATACTGAACATTTAAAAGATACACAGAAGAAACACACAAACATGTACTGGCTTCATTATATGTGTGCCAGGAGCATCGTTGCCCTGGGAAAAAACTCAGGGCCCAGGCCAAGCCACTTCCCTTGGGCTTTGCTCCCCACCCCCCCCAGCCTTGATCCATAGTCGGGGCCTCAGAATGCTGCCACTGCCAGCATGGACCCCTATCCCTCATGGGGGATGGTGCAGGGCGAGGCAGTGGCTGCCACATGCGGTCCAGCCCAGACCCCGGGCAGGGATAGCCTAGACCTGCCATGTCCGGCATGGAGCCAGATACCTGGCAGAGAGAGGGAGGCACCACCATAGCAAGCCCAGTCTCAGATACCTGGCCAGGAGAGACAAGGGCCACACCAGACACTCGGGGAACTGGAGGTGGGACTTGGGGCACATGCCCCCATGCCAGGTAGCAGCAATGCCCCTGACATGTGCATCTCTTTTCATCTTTCCTTCTGCTGATTAAGAACATTATCTATCATACAAACGAGGAGTCCTGAGGGACTTAAAGACTAACAAATACATTTATTGCATTTCGTGGGAGAAAATCCCACTTCATCAGAGGCATGAGTTTGTTCATGAAGTTGATGGATTTCCACTTCAAATGGCTGTAAAGCTCATGAAATAAATATATTGTTAGTCTTTAAGTGCCACAGGACTCCTTGTTTCTTTTACTGAACTAGATTAACACGGCTTCCCCTTTGAATATAGCACATAGTGATCTTATAAGCAGTTCTGCTCTCCATATTCTCTTCTAAGTATCCCTTTTCTCAAAGACATACTATAAAACTTTAAAGTAATAACCGAATTGTTCACAACGTGTATCAACAAAGATATGTGCTCTTTAACAGAAGAAGAGCATCTCCCCCAACAAAGAAAACCAAGAGAGCTTTACTGCTACAATAGTAATAGTGGAGCTTCCAAAGTTTTTATGGTTCTAGTTTTGACTTGTTAAACTTAGCATAAAAAGAAAGAACAAAAGAATGAACTACTTAGGTAAATCTTGTGACTCCATAAAGCATAAAAGGTAACACCAAACACCCTATTCCACCAAACATCTGGTGAACGTGTTTTCAGACATTTTTCCCCAGAGCATACTCCCTGTGCTGACTGAAAGCCTCAAGATTTCATTGTGCGCACGCACACACACACATACATGCACGCGCACGGTATGTGGTATCTACTTTCTATTAATTCCTTTCTACTAGATTTATTAAGCTCAACTCAAAAGAAGTTTTTGATGAGACTTACTATATTTAATTAAGTAGCCCATCCAAAATTATTTTAGGTTTGGTATTCCCAAGACCTACATCAATTATGAAGCTTTGATCAAGTTCATGTTTCTATAATTGTATCTGTTTCTATACAAGCTTTATTGTTCTACATTGTAATTAAAGTCAGACTATTGTTTTGTATTACAAACTGCTTTCAGTCAGTCTTATTGTCTGTTGCGCACTGTTGATGAATTATGTAATTAGGATTATAAAATGTTACC
Source organism: Podocnemis expansa (assembly GCA_007922195.1). Classification (NCBI taxonomy): domain Eukaryota; kingdom Metazoa; phylum Chordata; order Testudines; family Podocnemididae; genus Podocnemis; species Podocnemis expansa. The sequence continues at coordinate 2,638,586 of ML682013.1, read as the reverse complement.
CAGTCCCCATAGGGAGCATGTCATAGGGTATGTCCACACGAGTCTTTTATTTCGAAACAACACTGGTTGTTTCGAAATAAAAAACTGAATGTCCATACGAAGTTTTCTTATTTTGAAATGACAGGCTCTGTCATTTTGAAATAAGAATCATCATTTCGAAACAGCTTAAACCCCATTCATTTTGAAACAGCTGTTATTTCAGAATGGTTATTTCAAAATAATGCCGTTTGGACACGTTGTTTCGAAACAACACCACTGTTTCGAAACAACATGTCCAAATGGCCTTATTTTGAAATAACAGCTGTTTTGAAAGCAGGCTTTCCCTTAATTTGAATTAACATTTTCTTAATTCAAATTAACTTATTTAGAAATAATGATGTATGTGTGGACATAGCCATAATGAAAATGAATTCAAGGAATATGATGTATCGTATAGTTAGATCAGGGCTGTTGCTAGGGGTGGTGCAGATGCAGCTACTGGCCCAGGTCCAACTTTTCAATGGCCCCATGTCAGGGGGCCTGGGATTCAGCAGGGAAATTTCAGTGGCAGTGGAAGATCTGGGATTCAAGTCCCCAAGATTTGGTGGCAGGTCAGTGATGGCAGGGGTCTCAGGGACTCCATGGCATTTAGATGGCAGGGGATGAGGGAGGATTTGGAAGCATTTCAGTAGTTGAGGGACCTGCAAAGGTCAATTTACCCCGAGCCCTGCCCACTCCTAGAGATGGCCATGGTTTAGAAACCATTATTACACTTTTGCAGAAGTGTGCCAGTGAGCCACCAGTTCAGTTTATGGCATAGTTTAGAGCAGTCACTTGTACCTCCTCTAGTTTGGCTATCATCCTCTTCTCCTCACTGAAATTGTTCTCACCAGTCTCCAATGATCTTATCTTGGCTATATATCATACTCACTCCTTCTTTTTGATCTCTCTGATGCTTTTTTATACAATCAATCATATCTCCCTTCTTGATAACTTGTCCTTCCCTGGCTCCATCCTCATCGGTTTCTCCTTCAACCAACCTGATCATTCCCACAGTAAATCTTCAGATCACACTTGTGCTTTAACATCTTCCAAAACTGAAAAATGCCAGTCGTAGATGACTATATCTGTTTTTAAAAAGGAATTTTTAAAAGAAGAAATTTTCAGTTGATTCAGAACCAGCTAGCTGTCAATAGTCTAAGCCTAACTGTCCTTCCTCATGCACTGCCTGCAATTGTTCATTGTACTCACATCTTACATTTTGTCTGAAGTTAAAGTGGAAGCTATCTCATTTTAAGTTTATGTACTGGATCTAATAAGGTGCTGCATCATTACTACCATTTGGTACTATCAGAGTATGAATAAATAATACAAATTCCCTTTAAAAGATGACTTCAGGACCCACACTGTGAGATTTCCTTGGGCTTCTATACTCAGAAGGCTGTTTTGATCCGTTAAGTATCCACAGTGTGTGATTGTCTGTGATCCTATCTGCTAAGTGTCTGTTGAATTTTGGTCAGTTTGGGTCCTTTGGAACCTGAAGACTTCACTCCACCCTTCTCACTGTCAGTGGAGGAAAAGGTTTTTAACTTTTCCCTGTAACCATTCACAATATGAAGGCTTCCAAATTGCATATAGTTTTTGGGACCAAAGACTGGCAGGGTGTCAATATGGGAGAGGAAGATTTGCTTAATAGTTTAGGTAGTTGCCTGGGACTCAGGAGGCTTGTGTTCTAGTAACTTTCTATGCAACAAGTCCTATATGGCTGTAGACAAGTCCTTTGTCTTTCTATGCTTCAGTATTCCATCTGTAAAATGAGGGTAATATCACTTCCCTACCTCACAAGGGTGTTGTGAGGATCCATGTCTTAAAGGCAGGCCTTCTTACACTAGAGTAAAAGAACCTACTTTATCTAGGGGATCCCTGTTCAGCTTGCTCAGCAAAACAAACAAAAAGTCTTGTGACACTTTTAAAGACTAACAAATATATTTATCACATGACTTTGGTGCAGAAATTTCACTTCATCAGCTGCTTGAAAATGGAAAGAAAACAATATAGGAATAAGGGAGAGATGCAGTGAAGTAAGTGTCATCACAGGATCAGGCCAGTGTACTTTAGCTGACGAAACAGTTTATGTTGTTTCAAACTGAATGGAACAGATAAAGAGGTTGAGCAAGCCAACAATTACTGTTTATAATGAGAAAGCCAACCTAAATGTCTATTCAATCCAGAGCTGATTATGTCAAATTTGCATACAAATTATAACACTGAGTCTCTTTGAAGCCTTGACGTAGAAAATGGGGTCAGCAAGCCCTGGCACCTTTGCTAACAGTGGTATGTGAGCCCATTTGGAGTGGTAAGCAGCACCTGCTGCTGTGCCACTGAAATGGATATTCCTGTCACTGAAAGCCACTTTGTGTAACTTCTTTCAGGGGCAGCTGGAGGTGTGGGGGTTCCCACCATGCCCATGCCCCAGGCATGTTGTAGAAAGAAGCTGCCTGGAGTGGATCCTTTCAGCAGCATGGCTAGGGAGCATCTCACCACTCCAGGCATGGCCTCTGCCCTGTTTTTAGGCAGTAGCTACTTTTTTGGCAGAGGGGGTCACTGACACCAACTGAAGGTCAGGGAAGAGAGGCCAGCCCAAGGATCAGCAAATTTTGCTAACTTCTGACCTAGAATAAACTTGTTTAAGGACAACCACAGGTTAGTACATCACAGAGTGGTTGGGGTGACTGAAGGAATCTCCTATTGGTTTTTGAATAATGCCATTTCTGATGTCAGACTTGTATCCATTTATTCTTTTATGAAGATGTAACCTTCATTTAATATGTCCTTCTCCAGTGTCAGATAGATAGATAGATAGATAGACTCCAATTCCTATGGAGAAGCAACTGGAGACCTAGAATTCAGTCTGTAAAGGACTCACAGCAAAGGCTATTCAGTTACCTTCCTCACATTCAAATGTTACCTAGAACAAAAGTAATAATCAACTTTATTAACTATTAATTTAATAAATCTTATAATAAGAAAAAATATTACTATATATTTATACAAGTTGTGACTATTTGGTAAATCCACACTCACCTCTTCACAGCTTTCTTCTCCACAACATATAAACAAGGGAACAAAATGAATTTAAACAGAACATTTCCCACAGAAACACCATGAGAAAGAAACACCTAAGAGCTCCCAAAGTTTAAATGGAGTTCACCCAAATCTCAGCTATAGTCTCTGTTCACCAAGTCCAAAGGTTCAGTTGAAAGAAGCAGCTCTCGTCTTCTTTGGTTGCAGGTATATTCAGTAGAAATCCATGTAGATGGCCCTTCCTTTCCTGGAACCAGCACTATCCAGTCAGATCCCTGTATTAACCAGCATTCAGTCACACATACACCAAAGAAATTCTGCTGGAAAATGATCCAGAGTAGGGAGAAAACAGCTTGCTGTCCACTCCTGGCTCAGCTTCTCCAAGTCACACACAGAATACATGTGCTCTTCTCATTGCAACTGCCCTGGGTGCTGCTCCCATAGCATCTGACCATCCCAGGAAGAGAAAACCTTGTGAAGTATACTCAAAGCCACCACACATAATTTCCAGAAGCTTCTTTATCTGGGCAGCCAAATCTGCCCAGCAACATAACCTAGCCTCAAGAGATTCCTTAAAGAGAAAGCCCTCAGTAAGGCATATGGGTTACATAGAGACAGTCCAGTTTATCCAATGTATAAGGATGAGGGACATTGCTGGCACATGCTGGCATGTATCACATTGGTAGATGAGCAGGTGCATGAGCCCCTGATTTACTAGCTGGTTTGATTAGGTCCTGTGATGGTGTCACTAGTGTAGATATGTGAGAAGAGTTGGCATCAGGGTTTGTTGCCAGAATAAGTGACTGCCTTAGTGTTTCTGTTCTATGGTCTTAAGTTGCTGGTGAGAATCTTGCAATGTTCCTCCTAAGCCACAGATGCAACTGAGATACATCTCCCCTCCAACCCTTCTCCCCTTTTGATGGCCAGCTGCCCCTGTCTTGTCCCCAGTTGCCCCCCCCACCCCCTTACCTGGCCTCTGGAGCAGTGCAGCCTGCCCACCAGCTGCTCCTCCAGGCGAAGAAGTTCTCACTGAGAATGTGCAGAGGCTCAGTGCATGCTCGGTGAGACCTTACTCCGAGTGGGAGTTTTAAAAACTCCTGGCTCAGAGGAAGTTCTCAGGCAGCCAGAAGACTCTGTGTTCTGGCCGGGTATGGACTGTGGCTGCTGGCCGTGTACGGTGGGCAGTGTTCCCTGCACAGGGCAATGGAGGCGGGGGCTGTGCTGCTGCACAGCTTGCAGGGAACGTTGGTTGGGGGCTATCTGTAGCAAGGAGAAGTCTTCATCCCAAGACTTGATAGAGTGAGGGATCCTCTTGAAGTATAGGCTTTATATCTTTGATGATGTGCTGCAGAGGTTTGATTTGGGGGCTTTAACTGGTGACCAGTAATGTTTTGCTTTCCTTCTTGGGCTTGTTCTGTAGTCGTTGACTACTGGATACCTTTCCGGCTCTGCCAGTCTGTTTCCTCACTTCCCCAGGTGGGTATTGCAGTTTTAAAAATGCTTGATAGGTATCCTGAAGGTGTAATATCACATGGGAAAAACATTTTGTCTCATTGTTTTGAATACACTTGCAACCTGCAGAATCTAAATTCTTTCCTCTGTAGATTGCTGTGATTTCTGATAAGTTCCAAAGGGGTAGCCATGTTAGTCTGGTTCGGCAAAACAAACAAGGTATAGCATGATACTTTGAGGCTATGTCTACATCTATTTTTTTAGTTTGGACTGGCTAGTCTGAACTAAAAATATCTGAGGTTAGTCCAAACTAACTTTGGGCTACTTCAGACTAACCACAGCTTTTTAGTTCAAACTAGCTGCGTGTCCTAGTTTGAACTCATGTTTTAGTTTGAACCAGGACACATGGCTAGTTTGAACTAATGGCTGAATTTGAACTTTTTTAGTGTGAACTAAGTCGTAGTCCATGCCTACATCACAGCTAGTTCAAACTACAGATTGAACAAAGCACTTAGTCCAGACTAACCAGGAGAATTTATTAGTCTGGATTAAGTTTTGCCTAGTTCGAACTAAGAAATGTCTTAGTTCGAACAAAGCAAAGCCTAGTGTAGACACAGTCTAAATTAGTCCAGACTAAACTTGCTTGGTCCAGACTAATTGGCTAGATACCCTTAGAAACTAATAAATTTATTTCTTTCATAAACGTTTCTTGGAGAAAACCCCTTGCTTCAAGAATCTGATGAAGTGGAATTTTCTTCCATTAAAGCTCAGTGATAAATAAATTTGTTATTACTTAAAAGTGCCACAGGATTCCTTTTTTGTGATTTCTGATGTGGCTAATACTTTATTTTCTCATGTTCAATGTTGGCTTCTTGTTCTGAGACTACCCTTTATTTCTCTGTTGGTTACTTTGTGTGTTTGTTGATTGTTTTTACTCTTGTGCACACTACTGTTTCATATTTTTAGTTTGCTTCATTTATTATGCATATTTTATGCTAACAAATCTATTTGTATAAGGTTTGGAAATACTGAAAGCACTATTGAAGCACTATTATCTGTATAAAGAAAATATACTTTAGAGGACTTTTTCATTTCTGTGTGGAGTTCCTCATTTGAATTGTATATTTATTTCTGGTGTAACCTTAGGAAAATCTTTCCCATTCATATTCTTTAGCCACAATTAAAACATGCTATTTCATTTCAGTGAATACAGCCTTGGAAAACCATTATGAAATTTTACCAGCCCAGGCAAAAAAAGTACTCACCTACATGTATAATGGTGATAAAGGCATTGATATTTACTCCCATATCAAGAAAATATTTAGTACATGAGCAATATACCTAGTAGAATTCTCTAAGTCTGAATAACCAGGGCTTTGAACCAGAGCTTTTTAGGCTTAATTAGATCTGGCATAATTTACATGTAGTGAGAGTTAATAGAGATTGAAAACAATTTTCCTAGAGACATGTACTTTTCACTTCAGCAAAACAGATAAGGAAACATATATCTCAGTACAAATATTTAGGGTTTGTCCCCACCCCATACACAAAATGTTTAACATGTTCCTAACTTGGAACTTTTAAGTGTCATAACACAGGTGAGTAGTTTTTTAATAATAGTAAATATCATTGCTTTTAATACTTATATGTTTCCCACAATGTTTTGAAAACATAGTAGAAAATATTTTAAGTATTTGAAGATAGATGAACAAAAATATAAATTGCATCATTCTAAAGTTAATGGTAAAACTTCACTTATATGACGATAGATTATTGCCTGGCCCCATACAGTCACAAAGATGTGTCAGAACTTGGACTCTGTGTCCAGTCTCATAAATTGTCTCCCTGTGTTGTGCCTATAGGGCCTGTGCACAGATGTCTTCCCTCTCAACCCCATATAGGTAGGCAAGGAATGGGCAAAGGAAGGGGAATGAGCAGAGACTTGACTCAGCTATTATAGTGGGTAGCGCAGCTCAGTTGTCATAGAGCAGTAAGAATGTATTAGTGATTAGGAACAGTAGATTGTTTCCCCCCATCACAGGGTATGCCCTTCCTAACACTCTTTGGTAGGGGAAAGCAGAAGGGGTGTGAGCAGGGAGGATGCCACCATGATCTTCTTAATGGTCAATACTAGAGTCAATATGAGGCCCTCTGGTCAGGGCTGCACAGCCTAGCAGCAACCAGGAGCACTGCTGCCTTGGGAAAAGGACTGTGACCAAGCCCCTCCTGCTGGGCCCAGGCCCCGCCCCTGCCCCCTGGGTCCATTTCGGCACTCAGGCCCCATCTGTTCTCAGGGCCCCACTGCCAGCCTGGCTCTAGATCCCCGGCCGGGGAGAGGCTGGGCAAGGCAAATGCCACAGTGGGCAGCCAGGCCCGGATTGCCCTTAGCAGCACCTTCCTGTCGCTGCCAAGGATCTGGGAGTGGCAGAGGCCAGATTGGGCACTCAGGACACTGGTGCCAGAACTCAGCACGTGCCCCATATGCCTGGCACCACCAATGCCCATGGCAGCCACTGAGTCAATCACAGAATCCATAGACGGCCCTCTGGTCAGGGCAGTACAGCCAAGTGGTCACAGAGCCACTATCAGAGGGCATCCACAATGGAGTACAATGCACATATGGGGCACTCCAGTCCTCACACTTCACTGAGCCCCAGCCCAAGGCCCTATCAGTGCCAGGGCATACGATAGCAAGTCAGCAGGGATTCATACCAAAACACCCTGACTGGTTCTCCATGTCCCCTGCATCTCCACCTCTCAGGCCCCATGGGCTACTTCCTACCTGAGTACCAGGGCAATTTGCTGCAAAGGGCTGATCCATGCCTTCTCACCTCTTGGGATGGCTGCTGTCAGCTTCCCTGCAGGTCTGTGGGATTGGCTGGCTGTAGCAAGTGTGTGGGCCTCAGCCTCAGGGCGCTCATTGCAAGCAGAGCAGCTGCTCCTCAGGGCTTCCTTTAAGGTCAATCTCTCCCACTGCTTGGGGCTGATGAAACTCCACATCTGCAGTTTTCAGCATACATCCCCCCTCATTTCTGGCCAGCCCAGACTGAACTGAGCTGCCCCCTTTTATGGGGGTCAGAAGTCTGAGCATATCCAGCAGGGCTGAGGGGCTGGGACTTTCCCTGCCCATAGAGTTTGCTGGACTTCTGCGTGGCAGGATATGTCCACCCCATCACACCTCCCTTGAATTAAGTTGTAGATAATGCAGCTATATCCTATAGTTTACTCAAGGCTAGAAGTTGAGACACAATCTAACTTATTAGAGACTGATTCTGTAACCCCCTGTGGGACAACAAATAGGAGACTTTCATATTCTTATTTATACAAATTAGTATATTATTCCATGAATGAGTCCAGTTGAAGTAAATGACTATATAGTGAATTAAGGAGCTACTCAGCCTGAGGAAGGGTATCAGACTCTCATTCTCTCTAAGTAAAGGATGCCTGACTATGATTTTAATTGCATATTAGGATTTCCATAGAGATGTGGCTTCTATAATCAATGAGCCAGTTGTACATGATGGAACTTCTTATCAGTTGCTTCTGCTTCATTTCAACTAATTTTTTAAATATATTTATGCATCAATTGAACAATGAATTCTTTCTGTATGGTACACATAATAATTTATAAGTGCTCATCAAAACAGATTATAAATCAACTCAAGCAGATCAAGTTACATACCCAATTTTGTTTTACATTCCTTCTAAGAAAAGGAGAGAAAACAATTACTATTTAACAGTTAGATTTTTTTGTCATGAATATAAATGAAATTACAAGTATGAAAATAAATGTTTCTCTCTGAAAAAAAAAAAGTTTTCTCCTTCTAATTTTAACATACGTATCTAAAGTCTGCATAAAAAGTCACTTTTCAAAAGTGTAAGGAAAATACATCAGATTGCTTGTAAATAACAAAAGGTTCAAATAGCTAAATGTGCTTCCTTCACTGAATTACTCTTGGCTCTGGCTTCAATTCAGCATTCACTTAACCAAATTATTAATTCAAAATATCTATCTATCTATCTATCTATCTATCTATCTATCTATCTAGCTAGCTAAAAATCACACTCTCCTTCAAAAATTCTTGAAGTTGGATCCTCAGGTAATGTAAACTGCCATAGCTCCAAAGACCTCAATGGAGTTTTGACAACTTATACCAGCTGAGGATTGGCCCGTTAATCAAATCTGTTCCATGATGAAACCAAATTCAAAGGTGTCTACGTTGGTTCTCATATCCAAGCACTGGACCATGTTCTTACAGATATGAGTCAGCCAAGTCCACCCAAGAGCCCATGTTTGCTATGCTCAACACTTGTAAAACACTATACACACAATTACCAAATTTCCACACTGCTGGTCTCTAGATACCTACTGTTTCCATTTTAGGAGTCATATCCAAGGATTCTTTTCATCTCACAGAGACACTCCAAGAATCAGTTTGTGATGTGTTGTTGGTCCTTCCTGGATAGAAGAATATACTCTAGTTTTAGACATATGATGATGGTGCATTTGAATCACCTTGCCCCTCATTTTTATTCCTGAAAAACTCTGGATCAAAGTTTTGGATACATTGCCCCTTCTCATTGTTGCTGAGGAAATGTTTGTGGAATGGAATAGGTTCTCTTCAAGAAGCTGAAAGTCATTTTGGCAGGTTTTTTTTTTTTCCTGATATGCTTGTGATATTCGCCTCCCAGGATCTGGTCTGGTGTGATGCTGTGATCCCTCCATCTCCATTCCTGAACCCCTATTAATTCCACTGTGGTAGGTGACCATTCACACCTGAGGCACTCCATGCCAGTCTCCTGCATGTAATTGGTCCCAGGCAGTGGGTGTGTACCCTCTGGACACTCGAGGGATGGCCCCCAAAGGAGCACCCCCATTCCTGAAATAGCACACTGGGAATTTCCATTCTACAGGGACTAGGACCATTCCACAATTGCTGTAGACACATGGACAATCATTCATTCATTTGATAATGAAATAGACAGGCCCAGCCAGGAATTAAAGTAAGGCAGCATGGACCGGAATGCAGTTCCGGGGCCCCCTACTTTTAGGCGGGCAGAGTTCCGGGCCACCTAAAAATAGAGGAGCACATTGGAACCCAGTGTTCCAGGGCCTCCTAAAAATAGATATAGCAGCCAGAATGTAGAGTTCCAGTGTGTTCCACATTAAGCCTAGCCAGCAGAGAGCTGTGGCAGGCTGGGAGTTTGTAAATCTCCCCCCTGCAGGAAGGGAGCAGCTTGTGGCCAGTAAGCAGCTCCCAGCCGGTCAGCCAGTGTGCAAACAGCCGAGGTAAGGCTTTGGCTGGGCCCAGGGGAGCCCCATGGTGAGAAAGTTTTTCCTAATATCCAACCTCAACCACACCAGCAGCAGCTTGACATCATTGTTCCTTGTTCTGTCCTCTGTTACTAGTGAAAAAAGTCTAGCTCCCTCCTCTTTGGAGCACCCCTTCAAGTAGCTGAAGATTGCTATCAAATTCATCCTCAGTCTTCTCTTCTGCAGACTAAATAGTTCCTTCAGTCTCTCCGTGTAAATTATGTGCCCCTTGTAAGTCATGTGCTTTCTTAAATAGGGCTAAGGCTCCAGTGTAGATATACCCCAGGTGTGGAGGAACTGAGGTGATACTGTGATATACCAGTCCAACTTGCAGTGGAGAACATCACAAACAGACCTTCATAAAGGTATATGAGGAGTTTACCACTACTCTCCAGAACCAGAACACTCACATAAGGAAAGTCAAACAGGCTCAGAAGTGACTGGCTATCCAAGATGGCTACAGGTCTGTGCCAACCACTTTGGAGTAGTAGAGTTCATTGTTGGGTCTGTGGGTTGTAAAACAAACAAGGATTCCTGTGACACTTAAAAACTAACTAATTTATTTATTGCATGAGCTTTCATGGGAGAAAATCCCACTTCATCAAAGCGCCTGACAAAGTGGGATTTTCTCCAATGAAAGCTCATGCAGTAAATAAATATGTTGGTCTTTAAGTGCCCCAGGACTTGTTTGTTTTACTGAACTATGCTATTGTTTGTTTTACTGAACTAGACTGACATGGCTTGTCATTTGGAACTCAGGTTGTGAAAGTTGGTGAGGCAATTAACATTACGGTTTACCCACATGAGTATGGCATAAGTAACACTACTGAAATTGTAGCTTGTTTTCAGAAGACAGTATTCCAAAACTGTGTTCAGTCCATCAGTGGCACTCATGTGAAAAAAAAAAAAATGCCTGGCTAAGTAAGCAGGTGAATCAAGTGAGAGGATATTATTCCTAGAGCCCTGCAGATCTATGGGTATTCACTGCAGATCTGTGAGTATCCACATCCGCAGATACAGGTGCAGATAACTACAGACCCATTGCTGTGGATTGACCCCAGATGTGGATTCTATTTTTATCTGTCCAGGGTTTGATCCATCGCTACAGCTGCTGCTATGATCTGTGTCAGCAGCAGCAGGGGAACAAGGAAGTGTGCAGCCAATCCTAGCTCAGCGATGATTGTGATCTGCTAGCCAGTCAGAGTCTCAGTCACAGCAGGCTGGGACTTGGAGAGTCACTGTTCACTGTTAGTCAGTCAGCATGCTGGTCTTTGATTGTCTCATTTCCCATGACTTCCCTGCCTACATCTTCCTTTTCTTGTTTGCAGTTTGCATGCCATGCTGTCAATCAGAGATTTAATTGGTGGCCAAGGAAATATGATTGACAGTGCAACATGTGAACCACAAAAAAGAAAAGAAAAGAAAAGAAAAGAAAAGAAAAGAAAAGAAAAATAGGGGAGGACTCGTGGGAAATGAGCCAGTCAAAAGCTAAAATGCTAACTGTGAGACCAAGCTCAGCTGCGGATGTGGTTATGGGTATACAAAAAACATGGCATGTGGATTATGGACTGGATAGATACTACTTTCGTCATCTAAGACTCAAAGAATATTTCCATAACACAACAAATCAACGCACTGACACACAGATACCTTCCTCAATGCAATACAAGAAGAAATATTCTTCATGGACTCCTCCAGCAGGCCAAAATGAGAGACTTGACTTCTATATTGATTGCTTCCGCCACCGTACCAAGGCTGAAATCGTGGACAAACAACATCATTTACATTATAACCTCAGCCCTGCAGAACGCAATGCCATCCACAGCCTCAAAAACAACTCTGACATTATCATTAAGGAGGCTGACAAAGGAGATGCAGTTGTCATCATGAATAAATTAGATTATGACCAGGAGGCTTATAAACAACTCTCCAACACAACCTTCTACAGACCACTTTCCTCTGACCCCACTGAGCAATACCAAAAGGAATTACAACGCCTACTCAAGAAACTCCCTGAGACAGCACAAGAATGTCTTATCTTTGAAAACTCGTGGCGAACGGGGGAGGTGCCAGAGGACTGGAAAAAAGCAAATATAGTACCTATCTTCAAGAAAGGCAAAAAGGACGATCCAGGGAATTACAGACCTGTCAGCCTCACCTCAATCCCTGGAAAAATCATGGAGCAGCTTCTCAAAGAATCCATCCTGAAACACTTGGAGGAAAATAGAGTAATCAGGAACAGTCAGCATGGATTTACCAAGGGTAAATCATGCCTGACCAACCTCATCGCCTTCTATGATGAGATGACTGGATTTGTGGATGCGGGAAGAGCCGTTGATGTGATATACCTTGACTTTAGCAAGGCTTTTGATACGGTTTCCCACAGCATTCTCATTGGCAAATTAAGGAAGTATGGGTTAGATGCGTGGACTGTAAGGTGGATAGAAAACTGGCTAGAACAACGGTTTCAGCGTGTAGGAATCAATGGCTCCATGTCAAGTTGGCAGGCAGTAACGAGTGGTGTGCCCCAGGGGTCGGTCCTGGGGCCAGTTCTGTTCAATGTTTTCATTAATGATCTGGATGATGGGATAGATTGCACACTTAGTAAGTTTGCAGATGATACCAAACTGGGGGGAACGGTAGACACCCTAGAGGGCAGAGACAGGATTCAGGGAGACCTAGACAAACTGGAGCAGTGGGCCAGGAGGAATCTCATGAGGTTCAACAAGGATAAGTGTAAAATCCTGCACTTGGGACGAAAAAACCCCATGTACTGCTACAGGCTGGGGAGTGATCAGCTAAATAGCAGCACTGGAGAAAAGGACCTGGGAGTCATGGTGGATGGGAAGCTGGATATGAGTCAGCAGTGTGCTCTTGCTGCCAAAAAGGCCAATGGCATACTGGGCTGCATCAGAAGAAGTGTTACCAGCAGATCGAGGGATGTGATCATTCCCCTCTATTCTGCACTAGTGAGGCCACATCTGGAATACTGTGTCCAGTTTTGGGCTCCCCACTACAAAAAGGACATGGACAAATTAGAGAGAGTCCAGAGGAGGGCAACCAAAATGATCAAAGGGCTGGAGCACAAGCCCTATGAAGAAAGACTGAAGGAACTAGGCTTATTTAGCCTGCAGAAGAGAAGACTGAGGGGGGATTTGATAGCAACCTTCAACTACTTGAAGGGTTGCTCCAAGGAGGAGGGAGCTCGACTGTTCTCGGTAGTAACAGAGGGCAGAACGAGAAGCAATGGTTTCAAGTTACAGCTGGGGCGGTCCAGGCTGGATATTAGGAAAAACTTCCTTACTAGGCGAGTGGTGAAGCATTGGAATAAGTTGCCTAGGGAGGTGGTGGAATCTCCATCTCTGGAGGTGTTCAAGTCCCAGCTGGACAAAACACTGACTGGGATGATCTAATGGGAGTGGTCCTGCTTTTTTTGGCAGGGGGTTGGACTAGATGACCTTGTGGGGTCCCTTCCAACCCTATGATTCTATGATTCTATGAATGTATAGAGACAGAAACACCACCAGAACCACGGCCAGGGATGTTCTATCTACTACCCAAAATCCATAAAAAAGGAAACCCTGGATGCCCCATCATCTCAGCCATTGGCACTCTTACTGCTGGCCTATCTGGCTCTGTGGACTCCCTCCTCAGACCCTATGTTATCGACATTCCCAGCTATCTTCAAGACACCACAGACTTCCTGAGGAAAATACAGTCCATTGAAGAACTTTCTGAAAACACCATTCTGGCCACTATGGATGTAGAAGCTCTTTATACCAACATCCCACACAAGGATGGATTACAAGCCATTAGAAGAACCATCCCAGATGATGACACAGCGCAGCTCGTGACTGAACTTTGCGACTTTGTACTCACCCACAACCACTTCAGATTTGAGGATCATTTATATCTCCAAATCAGTGGCACTTCTATGGGCACCCGCATGGCCCTACAATATGCCAACATCTTTATGGGCGACTTAGAACAACGTTTCCTCAAGTCTCATCCCAACACACCTCTTCTTTACCTGTGCTACATTGATGACATCTTTATCATCTGGACACATGGCAGGGATGCTCTTGAAGATTTTCACAGAGATTTCAATAATTTCCACGAAACCATCAATTTGAGCCTGGAACACTCCACACAGGAGATCCACTTTCTTGACACTACAGTACAAATCAGGGATAGACACATTACCACCACCCTATACCAAAAACCTACTGATTGGTATAGTTACCTACATCCTTCGAGCTTCCATCCTAAACACACCACACGATCCATTGTCTACAGCCAAGCCCTAAGATATAACCGTATCTGCTCTGATCCCTCAGACAGGGACAGACATCTTGAGGATCTCTATCAAGCATTCTTGAAACTACAGTACCCACCTGGGGAAGTAAGAAAACAAATTGGCAGAGCTAGACGGGTTCCCTGAAGTCATCTACTACAGGAGAGACCCAAGAAAGAAAGCAACAGAACACCACTAGTCACCACATACAACCCTCAAGTCAGACCTCTGCAAAATATCATTAAGGACCTACAGCCTATTCTAAAAGATGATCCCTCTCTCTCTCAAGCATTAGGAGACAGAACACTCCTTGCATATAGGCAGCCCCCTAATCTTAAACAGATACTCACCAGCAACTACAGATCTAACAACAGGAACATTGAAGCAGGCACACACCCCTGCAACAAACCACGCTGCCAAGTCTGCCCACATATCTACACAACAAATACCATCATAGGTCCTAATCAAGCCTGCTACTCCATCAAAGGCTCATTTACCTGCTCATCTACTAATGAGGTCTATGCCATCATGTACAAGAAATGCCCCAACACCTTATATATTGGACAAACAGGACGATCGCTCCGTAAGAGACTGAATGAGCACAGAGCTGATATCAGAAATCAAAGAACAGAGAAACCAGTTGCTGAGCACTTCCATCTTCCTAATCACTCAGTGATGGATTTGTTAATGACTGTCGTTAGAGCTGTACCTGGGACATCAAGACTTCAAAGAGAGACAGCTGAACTCGAATTAATATGCAAGCTAAATTCTGTGAAAGCAGGACTGAATCGAGACTATGGATTCTTTTCCCATTACAAAGGGTAGTTTGACTTCAGGCTTCCCATGGTTTGAGCCTGTAAACTGCTCTGATTTGCTGTTACTTTATGACCTGATCCTATGTTTTACACCCCCTTGCATTTAGTTTCATTCCTTTCTGTAAGTTCACCCATCTTCGAAGCATCTGAGGAAGTGGGATCTGCTCCCACAAAAGCTCATGCAAAAAATAAATCTGTTAGTCTTCAAGTGCCACACAACTCCTTGTTGTTTTTTCACTGGACTAGACTAACACGGCTATCCATTTTAAAATTGGATAGATACTGTCACTGCGAGGATGCAGATTCACTTTTTTGTATCTGCACAGGGCTCTAATTATTCCATCTGTATGAAAGGCTTCATGGATTACAGTGTTGTGACAGTACATGGGCTGGTGTTCTCTGTCAGCTCTGTATGGCCCCTGAAAGGAACCCCCTTCCGTGCGTCATCCCTCCTCAAGGGCGGCAGTGTTCATCAGCGGTAAAAGCCCTTGGCACCCTTGACTCCTGGAGCTTCTCTCTGAGCCTTCAGCATACATGTCTACACTGCACTACACTTGTGTACATGTGTGCTGGAGATGTTGGTCAACTTAAGGAAGCTTAAGTTGACATACAGACACCCACAGTCATATTGGGTTCTCATTAAGTTGACCTTAAGTGCTTCCTTAAGTTGACTTAATAACACCACATCTTGAGGTTGACTTAATGCTTAAGTCAACCTTATTAAATCACTGTAAGCCAATGTAGACGGGGAATAGCCCTTAAATCAACTTAATTGGCCTCCAGGCTGCCTCCCAGACTTCCTGCCCACCAGGAAGTATCAACCTACCACCTGCCAGGGTGGATACAGTCAGTTGACAGGAGTTTCCAATGTGGACTAAGTCGGCTTAACAAGGTCAACTTTAAGCTGACTTAATAAAGTCTCCAGTGTAGACATACCTATAAAAAATAGAAAGCTACAGCCTGACCAGAGCCCAGGGTACCCTCTCATAGCCTCCAGTCTGGCAGTGTTTCTGCTTCCTGCAGACCACATTTAACTCACTCAACCTGCTCCTCCACTCTCCTTTGTCCCTCTTCCTGGGCAAACGGCTATTTGTTCCTGAGTCTGTCTGAATTGTCTGGCTTCCTCCAGAGAGGTGTCAGCTATCCATAATCATTATTTTCTAGATCATCAGATGTCTGGACTGTAGTTTTTTGAGTTCTCCATGGACATGGAGCCCTGGCAGTTGAGCAGCTGTCACACCTGGATTTCTGGGTCTCTCCAAAGAGTAATCCCCCTACACCAACGGCTGTATAAACAATCAGCAGAAGGGAAACTGAAACACACAAGATAATCATCCAAAGCACTAGGAGAAATTCCCACTTTGTCACGTATAGGCTGTGTTCACACACAGGGGGTTATTTCGATACAGGTTGTTTCGAAACAACCTGTATCGAAATAACGCCTTATTTCGAAATAACTTATTTTGAATTAACAAAATGTTAATTCAAAATAAGGAAAAAAGCAAGAATCGAAATAGCATGTCCACACAGTGGGCATGCTATTTCGCTTCAGGGGCAGGGCATCATGGGAGGTATGGCAACATGGCCACTGCACCGAGCCATGTCGGCGGCCATGTTGCTAGCCAATCCCATAAAAGCTGGCCCCGACCTCACTTTCCTGTCCACTCAGGCTAGCAGCGTGCTGCAAGCGATGGACTCTGCCTGGCAGCCCAGACAGTGCCGTGCGACCCAGGGACCCTCTGCCCACCGGCAGAGTGCCCTGCACCTGCAGGACACTCTGTTCGCGGACCCAGAGGGTGCCCAGCCTTCACACGAGGCTTTCATCCACCTCGTCCTCAGGGCAGACCTCATGCCCCTGCCCTCCTCTGTGCCCTGCCAGCTCTGGGTTCGGGAAACCAGCCCAGACTGGTGGGAGCGGGTCGTCCTGTGCACCTGGGGCGACGAGGACTGGAGGCAGAACCTCCGCATGACCAGGGCCAGCTTCACCGCCCTGGTCACAGAACTTACCCCGCACCTGCGCTGCAGGGACACCCCCATGAGGCGTGCCATCCCGGTGGACAAAAGAGTGGCCATTGCCCTCTGGAAGATGGCCACTCTGGAGCCCCACAGCACACCTCTTCAGAGTCGGGAGGTTCACCATCTGCGCCATCCTCCGCGAGGTCTCCAGGGCCTGCTGGGGTGCCTGGTGAGAGCAGGGCAGCTTCAGGACATCATCCCTGGGATGGCCGTCCTCGGTTTCCCCAACTGTGCAGGGGTGCTTGATGCCACCCACATTCCCGTGAGAGCCCCAGAGCACAGGGCCGTGGAGTACCGCAACTGGAAAGGGTACCACTCCATGCTCCTGCAGGCTCTCGTGGACCACCAGGGCCTCTTCCAGAATGTCTACATCGGATGGCCAGGGATGGCCCATGATGCCCAGGTCCTGCGGAACTCGTCCCTCCACTGGGACATGGAGGCGGGCACCTTCTTCCCTCGTCACGACATCCATCTTCGGGGCGTAGCGGTGCCTGTCCTCATCGTGGCAGACGCAGCCTACCCCTTGCAGCCCTGGCTCATGCGGTCCTGGCTCATGCGGCTTTTTAACCGTCGCCTGACCGGCTGCCGCCAGGTGGTGGAGCGGGCATTTGGCTGCCTTAAAGCCCGCTGGCGGTGCCTCCTCACCCGTCTCCACCTCGCGGAGAGGACCCTGCCCCACGTCATCGGTGCATGTGTGGGCCTCAACAACTTCTGCGACCTGCGGGGAGAACCCATCCAACCAGCATGGGAGGCTGAGGCCCGACTCCTAGCCGCAGACCTCACAGAACCCGGACCCGTGCCCACAAGAGAGCAGCCATCATGACGAGCCCTTGCCATGCACGATGCCCTCTGGATCACCTTCACGGAGGGGGACCTGTGAGGACCAGGCCCTCCCTGCCCTACACCACCCTCTTCTCCATTCGCCCACAGCCAGCCCCCACCCGTCCACCCGCACTGTCCACCAACCCCAATAAAAACACTGACAACCACAAAGACGGTGCAACAGGGGTTTATTGACAATGGGGGTTTGGGGCAGGGAGGGAGGCTCCAGGGGTCTCGGGGAGGGGAAGGGAGGCTCCGGGGGTTTCAGGGAGGTGGCAGCAACTTGGGGAAGGGAGGCTCCGGGGCTTTCAGGGAGGGGGCAGCAACTTGGGAGGGGAAGGGGGTGCAAAAGTCCAGGGGGGAAGGAGGGAGATCAGGCAAGGCCTGTGGGTGGCTCTGGTGGGGGGTGGCGTACCCCGCCCATGCCCACGGCCGCCCTCTGGCCGGCGTCACCTCCAGGGAAGTCCGGGCGGTGACCTGTTGGCAGGCTGTGGCGGTGGCAGCCGTGCAGCGAGCTCCCTGATGACGGCCAGCAGCTGGTCCGTGAGGCGACCCACGGTGGTGGCCAGCTCACTCTCCACCTCCACAGACCTCTCCAGGAGCTGGAGGGCAGCGTCCTGCCTCTGGCGCTGCTCCCAGCGCCAGGCCTGGGTTGAGGCCTCCATTCTTTTGCCCAGGTCGTCAAGGGCCTCGAGGAGCTCTGTGCGGGTGTGTGGGGCCCTTCTCCGATGCCGGGGTGCCTGGGGGCTCTGGCATCCGGCTGCTGGTGGTGGTGGCAGCTGGCGAGGAACAGCCCTGTGACCTGCCAGAGGGAAACAGAACACACAGTTGGCCCCTGCCGCTTGCTGGCCCTGTCTGTTTGCACCTGTCTGCAGCACACACCCCTGCCCTGACTGCCAGAGGGTCCCAGGATCCCATGGGATATTGCCCTGAGGTGGGGTTCCCAGTCCCCAAGGCCTCAGAAGGAGGCCAGGACAGTACCTGGCAGGGGACATTGGAGGACCCTGGGCAGAAACATTGTCTGGCTGGGGTAGTCGTCTGGGTTTAGGGGGCCCTGGACCACCTGCCTGTACAGATCAGTATTCTATGGCAGTGCAGGCTCCTTCTACTCCTCCGGTCAGATGCCTGACAAACCCCTGTATTTTAGACAGCCTGCCAGACTGGGACAGTGAGGATAAAAAGAGGAACGGGCCGGTACAAAGGGGACTGTGTCCTCCTCCTCCCTGCCATCTGGGAACCATACCCTGGGGGCACACATGCTAGTTGTGCCCACCAGGGTGAGCTGGACTCAATCACGCCTCAATCTAGGGGGGTCCCCCACGGCTACCTGCCAGTGGTGTGGCCTGCATGCTGTCCACCCCACCCGAGATGCAGCTGCATATCCACCAGCCAGACCCTGTCCACCATCCCCTGTGCGCCCAGTGCCACCCATCCCCATGGGACCTGTGGACAAGGGGGGGCCTTTGCGCCCACCAACCCTGTGCCCTACCTGCCCTGGTACCCAGCCCTAGCCCCCTCACTGCCTGGGACCTGCTGGACAGGCCCAGGCCTGTGTGCCTCAGTGGGAGGGGAGTACTTACCCACAGGGGATCCAGAGGTCCGTCGCGACGTCCCCGGCTCGGTGTCAGACCCAGGGGCAGTGGTCGGCCCATGGTCCTCTGCACTGCTCTCCACTGCGGGCCCGGCGAAGAGCTCAGGGCTGCTGGGGGTGGCATCCGCCGCAGGTGGTGGTTGTGCAGCTGGAGGCCCCCCGATGGAGACGTCGGAGCCCAGGGCCTCTGGGCCCGATGAGGGGCTCCGATGCCCTCCTGAGTCCACGGCCTCAGCAGGGTGGCCACTGGGCTCTGGACCCAGGAAGGCATGGAGCTCCTCGTAATAGGGGCAGGTGGTGGAGCTCCCCTGCCCCCTGAAGCTCCCGGGCCTCCCGGGTCCAGGCATGCTCCTGACGGAGCATCTTTATCTTGCTGCGGACCTGCTCTGTTGTCCGTGGATGGCCCGCCTTGGACATCTCCGCAGCAATGTCCGTGTAGATGTCCCGGTTCCGGTGTGAGGACTGGAACCGGAAGAGGATGTCTGGCCACTGCCAGACCCCCAGCAGGCATAGGACATCGTCCCTAGTCCACACTGGGGCCCTGCGTCGCCCCCCAGCAGAGGGCCCTGCCTGGGATGCCATCTGCCTGTCAGGCAATGCCCACGCTGCCTGACAGGCACGCCCAGGCAGGAACTTCCTGTTCCCCGGGGTGCTGAGCACCCTGGGAGGAAGGTCAGTCGGTTGTTTCGAAACAACCATTGTTTCGAAACAATGTGTTCGCACGGCATTGTTTCAAAACAAGTTGTTTTGAAACAACATTGTTTCATCCCCGCATGGGGTTTAATTTGTTTCGAAACAACCGTGCATCATGTGAACAGCCTAAATCTTATTTTGAAACAACCTCTGTTGTTTCGAAATAAGAGGGCTGTGTGAACACAGCCATAGAGGTAGGCAAACACAGGAAACCACGCCATCTGACTGCAGAGGAGATACAGCTTGTATCAGAAGGGGAAAGCAGGGACTTTATTCCCCAGAATAAATATAAATATTGTTATATACAGTATATCTTTGACAGCACCATGATTTTGGGTACCAGAGCATTTGAAGGTGTCCCTTGATGTCAACAGCCCTGTAAAAAGGGAATTCAGATTGAAGTTCAGCAGCTGAGGGATGGTAGTAGAATGAAAATTTGGTAGGTTCTATAAATCCATTGATACTGACTACAAACCCACTTGTTTGCCAGTGTGACCAGCATTACTGGTATGATTTGCATAATTATGGCCTGCTGTACACAGCACAATATTTGTAAAGGTATGATATTTCTGTGCTGAATGGACTCAGAGCACTTCTGATTTACAAACTCTGTATAGGAAGTCAGATCCTGTACACATACATACTGATGCTGGACCCATGCAGGCAAGGGAAATTAGGGCTGCAAAGTAAAACACACATCCTGACAGCACACAGAGGCACAGACATCTGGCTTGTGTTCCTGTTTGATGACTACCTTTATAGCCCTCAAACTGCTTAGTGGCACATGCCGAGAGATGAGGGAAAAGTGCTTTTTAAGGAATTTTTGCACTTGTTGAATTTCTTAATTTGTTTGTGATTGTAATGTCACGCTCCTATATGAAACCTATCATAATCAGATTCCTTGAATATGTTTATGGTGTGGGACCAGGGTCTGTGCTGGAGTCAACTATGGGTGGGTGGTGATATAATCACTTCTCATGCATTGTATTTATGTGTCTAACAATTAATGTTTGGATGTACCCTGTCTTTGCAGCTTTGATAAATGTGATTACATTTTAAGGTGGGTCTGCCACTGGAAACAGTTACCACCATTGTTTCAGTGCATTGATTCTCAATTTATATGTGCTCATCCTAGTTTGCTGCTGTGTGGGGAACTAGACTTAACAGAATTTTATAGTGCATTAACAGTTCATTCTGCAGCTGATTCAGGGGATGCTGGCAGTCTTTTTGTGACCAACCGTGCGCTAGTGAATGCCACTATTCACAGTTGCATGGAAGTCTTCTTGACAGGATTTCTGCTGTGTGTTTATGGTGAAGGGCTGGTCTGGGGCTGGCAACCAAGACAGCCATTGTGTGACTTAATTAATATTCATTGTCTAAAGTGCCTTCCAGAATTCACACCAGTTTGGAAGCCTTGTGGACAAGTTTCATGGAACATGATTAAGCTCTGCTGTAGGGTTGCTGGGAGGCAGGGGAAATAAAGACGTTGTGTCATTATTCATTGTCTCCAGCAACTACTCAATTCACAACTTGTAAAGATATCTCCTTAGACTGAAGTATTCTGGAATGTACTTGAGAAGCTGAGTGTGTGAATTATGCAAAGAAGCAGTGATCACTATGTAATAGATAGTGGTTTTCAACCAGAGTGCCATGGCACACTTTTATGCTGTGAGAACTGTCCAAGTGTACCATGATATTTTGTATAAAGGTAATGAAAATCAATGTAAAACAAACATTGTTTTGTCTTAAATGATATTCTATCCAACCAAAATTACACCTTATAAAACTCGTAAAAATTACTCATCAAATTAGAAGCTAGGTATCAGTCTTTCAATTCTAAAATGGGAACATTCTAAACACAGGTGGCCAAAGGGCAAGACTGAGTTAAGGTGTATTTTTTTTCCTGGTGGATTTGAAACATGAATTCATTTGATTCTTCTTTAGCTTGTTGGGTGCACTATACTGCAGACCTCTCCAATGAGACCATAGCCATAGTAAATGTAAGAAATGTGATGTTTATGAACAATCAATTCAGTTGAAAAAAGTGGGTGTGCCATGGACTTGTTTGTCTTACTGAAGTGTGCCATGTTACTGAAAACTTTGGGAACCACTGTAATAGATAATATTTTTTGTTTGATTGGTTGGTCTGCCTGTGCAAACATGGCCAATAAAGATTTCACACATGATAGAAAAATGTCCTTTGTTCACTCCCATCAATGAAATTACCTATGTGGAAAACTGTTCAAGGTAGTTGAGTGCAGAAAACCTGCCCCAGTCTTTTCCCCTCCCTGATGTTTATCCCAAAGATTTGGAGATTCCAAAACTTTGGTAGTATTAAAACATTTTCTTAATGCTTCAAAATTCACAAGACTGAATTATAAGAAGAAGAAAACTTGCCTTTTCTTGCAGTAGCTAGGGTTAGGGGGTGGATGTTTCAATGCACACCATGAGGATGACCAGGGCACATGGAGTCTAACAATAAAATAAATAATTTTCATTCCATCATAGCTTTCCTCTTTTTTTTTTCTTTTTTTTTGCCCCTTCATGGATGAAACAACTCTACATTTTTTTGAAAGTACATTAGGATGGAATGCCTACTGGAACCATTAAGCAAAACTGACATTGGCTGTGCTGCACAGATTTGGAATGTGTGTTGCATGAACGATTTTTGAAATGCAGTCACATATTATGGTGTGGAATGTCCCTATTTTGCAGTGCACAAAGCAAAAAAAAAAAAAAAAAAAAAAGGAATGGAAAACAATATGTTTCTGGCTCCCACCTCTCACTCCCACTGTGATATCAATGAATGAATGGGGAGGACTTGTACAATCATTAGAAGACTGTGTTTTGCATCATTTGTGTTATTTCATAACAAATGTGGAACTTTATGTGTTTGTCTGTTAAATTTGTTTAAGGGGATTGTGTTCTTTACATTTCCATGCATAGCAGTACACTAAAACTGTATTCACAATGTGTCAGTGTTACTCATGATTCCCAATTTCCTTATCAGAAAAAGTTGAACTGTGGGGTCAGTGAGTGCATTAGTTAATTTCCACATCAACTTTACTGTACTAATTTTTATTTCATACACTGTTATATATGTGGGAAAATACATAGGTAAAAAGCTAAATGTAATGATTCTGTTACTAGAAGGGCATACATCCTGAAATAATGACAGAAAGGGAAATATATTGTTATATTCAGAAAGAACCACATCAGAAAACCATTCAGAGGAGAAAAAAGGAGACGTACATTGAAATCAGATTTAAATATTTATGAAGCCATGAGTGGATGGTCATACTATTCCAATACTATAAATTAAACAAGCACAAGAAATTCAATGTCTAACTCCATTAAAAATTGCACAGGACACCACAGCAATACATTAATACACTATCTTGCTCTCATCCCAAAATCAGCAACACAGGAAACATGAGACCAATAAACCAATTTCCAAGTTAAAATTTACAGTACAATATGTGAGAAGGATAGATATTAAGTACCAAATACTACATTTCAAATAATAAAAATAGAAGTCTGACCATTACTCCACCCCTTTTGATGTCTATGAACAGTCCTCCTCCACTACAATCAGGGAGAAAATGGGGGTAGCGTGGTACGCAGAGTCATGATAGGTAAAGATGATCTTAACAAGGGTTGTTAGAGTTTGTTTCGGTAGATTATCCATACCCCCTGCATACCTAGAGTTGTCATTCTGACCACTTTAGGGGAGAGGGAGGAGTTAAGCTACATTCTGTGGAGCAAATGAAGGAAGGAGAAGCTGATGTGCTGATGCTGTGGTTTCGGCAGTGGTAGATGCTGAACTCATTCTGACAGCAATCCTCTTAGACTTTCTATGACTGCATGCTAATTGTCCCTGTGCTGCCTCTCCTCTGCAGGAAGCATTTCATCAGCATCTCTTCCTATCACAAGTTCCAAAGGGATAGCTGTGTGAATCTAGTTCAGCAAAACAAATTTGTTAGTCTTTATAGTGCCACCAGACTCTTCCTACTGCAGAGATTGCCCTTTCATGATCCTCAGGAATTCAAGCAGTTCCTGATCCCTCTGCTCCATCCCAGCATGCAGTTCCTCCCTTCCATGATCTTTCATTCCCTTCCCTCATGTCCTTCCACTGACCTTTATTTGGGATGATTTCAGTGTCTTGTCATGAAGGTCCTGCCAATTATTATTTTATTTTAAAGAACATTATATTTTGGAACATAGGAGTAAAGTAGCATCACCCACATAACATTGCTTTGTAGCAAAATGCCACAATTTTGCCAATTTAAATGCGTAAAGAATGTAACTGTCCTTCCATAATGGGCCCTTGTCTTCAGAAAGCTCTTGCTGCCTATAAAAGAGAACAGAGACAACAGGGAAGTTCAAGGAGAGACACTGCAGTTGAACTAAAAGTGTTCTTATACCCAGGGATGTAGCACAAATTCTTTCCTATGATAATCTGTGTTGTGCTCCAGACTGAGATAGCCCCACATCCTTCTTGTTCCACATGGCTCTGAGGCTATGTCTACTCTTGGGGGACAGGGGGCTGGATACAGTGAATACATAGCCAGGGTGCCCCACCCCCTACCCCACCCCCGGGCCCAATTGGACACCTGGAGCCCAATTGGCTGTGGGGGCTGATCAATCCTGGGAGACCCAATCTATCTTCAGCCCTCTGACAAGGAGCTAGGAGCCAAGTCCAGCTCCCAGCCCCTCTCTGCCAGCAGCGGGGGCTGGCGGCCAGTTCCCGCAGCATCCACAGGGGGGCTAGGAGACCTGTAGCCAGAGATTTTTGTCACTTAATAATTATTTAAGACCTTTTCAAGTGCGAATGGCAAAGGCAAACTGATAGAGGGAAAACCTTTAGAAAACTCTTAGGATAAGTTTTAGTTAATTGTAATACATGTGTTAACGTTGACATAAAATAAAAGTTATAGATAGGACACTTTAGGAAGTAGGTAGTTTGGTAAGAACAATGATTAGTGTAGCACTCAGCAGGAGAGTGGTGATTAGTGGCCAGGATCATGCCCATACCTCAGTGTGCTTTCAGGATCGTGCCCATACCTCAATTTACACCCTTAGTCATTCTTATGACTCAGCCTCCTCTCCCCCTCCTGTTTGACCTTTGGGAGCATGAGTCATTTTCTAAAATAAGTAACATGACCTTACCCCATGAGTCATTTTCTGACATAGGGCATGAGTTGACCTTTAGGAGAGTATAGAAAGGGGACCTTGGGCAGGGGCAAACTTGTGAAGCTTTTGCACTCAGTCAAGCTGCACCAATGCTGCGCTCAGACAAAGAAACCCCATAGCTGGGAAGCCTTGGCACTCTGTCAGGCTTCACCATGCTGTGCCCAGCCATGCTGCACGAAGCTGCACTCTAAAGGGAAGGAGCAGAACTCCGCTGAGACACTGTAGCGGAGAGCTCTGTTGGACCAAAGGAGCCACCATAGCCCAGTTGCTGATGGAGCTCCAGAAGGACAGCAACAACTAGCGGCATCCACTAAGAAAGAAAGACCAAATGTATCTTTAAGAATCTGTTCCATCCATTTTTGATAAGAGATTAAAGGGGCTCTGGGAGGGTAGCTATTCCATTCTGACAGTGCAAACAACAGAGTTGCCAGAAACTGCAGACTGCCCGAAGAAGCAGCAGCAGCAGAACACAGGCTGGAGGAACAGTGGAGTGGAGTGCAGGCCACTGCCAGGGAAGCTGCTGAAAGGACCTGATCCTGCCTGGACCAGCCTGTAGCATCCCAAGAAAGGCACTGGTTCTGCTGAAGGATCTGGACAATTTAGCTAACTGAGTCCCAACTTGTATGTCCAGATTCTGAGGTGAACCTTTGTCTCTGACAGAACAGAATAAGGATCCAGAAGATAATTCAGAGGGATTTGCGAGGTGTTGTAAGTAAAAGAGTGCCTGGGGTATGCCCATTAATAAATCTGAGTGAGTGCAGTGGGACTGAGAGGAGCCTATCTTCACTGATTCCACAAGTGACTGGCCCTCACTTGTTGAATGTTATATAGGTTGTTAAGTATTTAGGTATTTGTTAGGATTTTTGTTTAATTGTTAATGTATTTGTAGGCACCCTCTACTTTAGGGTCCTCTGAAAACAAGTAGGAGGTTAACATTTAAGCAGTTCCTATGTGCTGTAAGTTTAGGGTTACCAGACGTCGGGCAAAAGGAGAACGTCCTCCTTTTTGCCTTCGTGTCCTCCATCCTTCAGGCATTTTGAAAATAGGTGGTTTTGTCTGGCTTTTTGCTGGTCAGTAATAGAATGCTAAAAACCCCTCCAACAGCAGCATTAGGGAGCAGGGGATCTTCCCCCAGTGGCCGGAGATTGGAGGTGGTCACATGCACACACTGCCCAATCACAGTCTGGCATCCAGGCCATTTCACTAAGAGCTCAGGTATCTCTTGATGCTGGAGGCTGCTTTCTTTTTTTGTATAGCTGTCTAGGTAGCCTAAGGAGTAGCAAAGATGTGTTGTGGGTTCAAGACCTGTAGAAGGCACTTTTATTTTTAGCCCTTGCTCCCTACAAAACAGCTAAATTGGGGGAGGAAAAAAATAGGGATATTAATAAAATGAAGGAAAATAACGTCTACCATAAATAAAATTACTAACAGGGACCAGTTAAATAAAACCACTAAAGGGGCAGATTTGAACTGGACAGAAACAATTTAGGACTTTTTTTTTATTTATTGTAAAAATGGGCTGCTGTGGAAAATGAAAAATGAGAAGTGAGTTAACTGGCTTTTTTTTTTCTTTTTTTTATTTAATCTTTTTTAGGTACTTTTCATGTTTATATTTGAAAATTTAGTTTTTTTCTTTTAACTTTAGTCTCATGAACATTAATGAAAGGGTCATGAAAAACTTTCATTTAATCAAAAAATCCAGTTTTCGGTAAAAAAAAAACATTTTGGTATTTTTCTTTATTTTAAAATAATTTAAAAATACATGATATTGTACAGTTTTAATGCTGTATTCATTAATCATTACCCATTTTCCATGACATAATATGGTAGTTACACTTATATTAATACTACACTTTCTCCAAATCTGCCAATGTCCTCCTTTTCGGACCTCCCTGTCCTCCTTTCCATGTTTTGGTATCTGGTAATCCTATGTAAGTTTCCACTGAGGGGCTACAACTCCCATGATACCTTGGAAGAGAGAGAGGGACCCTGCCTGCCCTCCAGGAAGCAGAGGGGGACAAAGGGGTCTTCAGGGAGAAAGAGACGGACATGGCTGAATCTGGAAGCTGCTGTGAGTGCTTGTGGGGTTCCTGAAGCTGCTCCTGGGGTTCCTGAGACTGCTGGAGGCTCACTCAAGCAGGGAGCTTCAGAGGCTGGTGGCTTACTCAACCCAAAAGCAGGGTCTGAGCCTAGAGCTGGCTGAGCTAGATCTGCAGTAAGGGTGTGAGTGTCTGTCTCCCTCCTCCAATTTGGAGCAAGGCTTGTAAAGCAACAGAGTCTGCTGAGAGACTGACTGGGCCTGAGGGGAAGCAATGTGGCAGTCCCCTTGAACCAGGTCCAGGATTACAGACCATTGGTTGGGCTCACTACGGATCTGCAGCATGGTTCTGAGCAGATACACTGGACCATCAGCATGCTGCCTTGTCTCCTTCATTGACCATCCAAGCACACCCACGCAAGCAAGTGCTTGGGGTTCTGAAATCTGGGAAGTGTGCTCTCTGAGTTGGAAAAAGGACTGTGAACAAGCTAGTTAGATAAGTTCCTGTAAACTGTATTCTGTGTCTTCTCACTGATTTATTTACTTGCCTCAGTGTCTTTTAATTAGTAGTAGTATTCAATTCTATCCTGTTATGATAAGGTTTGTTACATGCAATTAAGCACTATGAATGTATTATGTATATAATTAGTAAGTTTGGATTAGACCCATCCCACAGGTTATGCTTAGCCACATTGATTTAGTCCTGGAGGCTCCCAAGGCACCCCACTGAGCGTATACTGGACCCAGTCAGGTGGAGGCACAGCCAAGATTAATTTCCTGTAAAGTAAAGGGACTGCAGCAGAAGAGTGGATAGAGGATTCCCACATTCCCAACATCACCACTGGGAAACTCTGGATCTCTTTGTCATCAAACTTAGGCACTGGTGCACATGTGAGT
The DNA here is from genome assembly GCA_007922195.1 of Podocnemis expansa. Taxonomy (NCBI): domain Eukaryota; kingdom Metazoa; phylum Chordata; order Testudines; family Podocnemididae; genus Podocnemis; species Podocnemis expansa. Next base: position 2,610,398 of record ML682013.1, on the reverse strand, counting down.
GTTGTCTGCTCCCAAATGACCCAGGGAGAAGAGGGAGAGGATTACATATTCGTTCAAAGTTAAGTTTATAATTATGCTCTTGTAGCTGTAAGCATCGTAATAGAGTTGAGCTGCATTCTGTTTAATGGTCATTCTGTGTTTCTCTCACTGTGATGCATGATTATTGATCACTAAAATCCATATTTTCAGTGCTTGAATCTCATTGTGATTTTGTATTATTTAAATAAATGTTAATATCTGTTTTCAAAGAATTCATTGCTCCAAGTCTGTTCTGGATTGGCAGGCTGTAGCCATATTTTCCACTGGGGTGTTTGACCCACTTAGGTGAGCAGACCCTACTTTACCCCAGACTAGATAGGATTAATCTGAAACAATTAACTTCTGGGGTAACAGACCAACCTGGCTCCCAGCCCCTCTCTGCACCATGGTCCATGCCGAATCATCCCCTGGCTGCTTGAGAGAAGCCAGGAGCACCATGCTGCCTCATCCCCTGGCCACTTCCAAGTGGCCAGCAGACCATCTGGGATGGTGTGTGACATTGACAGGGGCTGGGAGCCAGGTCAGGCTTCTAGCCCCTCTCTGCCACCTGCAGAGGGGGGATGGAGCTCTCAGCTGCTCTCTGCAGGCTGCAGGAAGTGGCTGCCAGCCTCCAGTGCCAGTGGAGAGGGATGGGAGCCAGCTTCTGCTGGTGGTGACAAGAGACCCGGGGCCCCAGGTCACTTGTCAGTGCTAGCAGGAGGTTCAGCAGCCTGGTCAATTTCACAGGCATGAAACTGAACAGGATGCAGAGCTCCTTCCCAAGCGGCTTTTCAGCCTGGTCAGTTTGCCATCTGTGAAACAGACCAGCCTGCCAAGCTTCTTGCCAGAAGTAACAAGTGACCCGGGGCCATCTCTTGTCACCACTGTCAGGAGCTGGCTCTAAACCCCCACTGCTCATGGAGGGGGCTGGGAAACAGATCCATCTCCTAGCTCTTCCCTGCCAGCCTGCTGGCAGAGAGGGGCTGGGAGCACAATGGCACCTGCAGCCCCTCTCTGCAGGTGCTGGGGGATGGAAGAGGGGGCTGAGAGCCCCATTGGGTTTCTATCCACTCTGTACCAGCTCCCAGTTCCTTCGGCAGGTGGGAGGAGCTGGTTCTTAGCCACTGCTGCCCGTGGAAAGGATCTGGGAGCTGCATCAGTCTCTCAACCCCTTGAGCTGGCAGCTGTGGCCAGATCAGCACTGGAGCAGAATAAGGACCCAGGTAAGGATAGGGGGTGGGGCCCAGGGCTTCCTGCCCTGCAATGTCAATTTAAAAGCTTAATCTGCCTTGCAGGGCAGGAGTTATTAAGTCAACTTAAGAAAATGCTTAAGTCAACTTAATAAATTCTAAATACAGACTTGGGCTATGTTCACACACAAGTGCTTGTTTCGAAACAAGCTGTTTCAAAACAAGCCTGTTTCGAAATAAAGCCTTATTTCAAAACACCTTACTTTGAAATAACAAAAAAAGTGTTTTCAAAATAAGGGAAAAGGAGGGAATTGAAATAGCATGTCCAGTGTGACATGCTATTTTGAAATAGGAGAGGGGAGAGGGAGAGAGGCCCTGTGCTGGGCCAGGGAAGCCCCACCCCAGGGATTCCCCTGTCCCCTGCGGCTCTGGCCAGGGGTGAAGGGGGGATCACCCTGTCCCCCCACCTCTGAAGGGGGCAGGGAGGCTCCTCCTGCCCCCCCACAGGTCTGGCCTCGGGCAGGGGAGCTTCCCCCATGCCCTCCCACGCAGCCCCTGCCGGGTGCAGGGGCACTTCCTCTGCCCCTCCGCGCGGCTTCTGCCTGGTGCGGGGGGGGGGGCTTCCAGGGGCCATGCAGAGGGCGCGGGGGAAGCCACCCCGCACCGGGCAGAAGCCGTGTTGGGAGGGTGGAGGAAGCGCCCCCATGCCTGGCAGGAGCCACGCCGGGGGGCGGAGAAAGCCCCGCACCGCACCCGGCAGAGCCATGTGGGGGGGCAGAGGAAGCCCAGGGGTGGGGTGCCCCAGGCTTGGGGGCAGCCCCAGCCGGCTTCCCCACTTCCCCTTGCTAGGGGTAGGGGGGCGAAGGGGGCTGAGGTTCCCATCCCCCCCTCTCCCAGCAAGGCGAAGCGGGGGGAAACCAGCTGGGGCACCCTCCGACCCCCTGCACCCTACTCAGCACCCTGGCCAGGGTGCTGGGGGGGGGACTTTCCCCCAAGGGCACTATGCAACCTGGGAGGAAGGTCCTTGTTATTTTGAAACAAGGGTTGTTTTGAAATAACATGTCCAAATGGCTTATTTCAAAATCACTGGTTTCGAAATAACCCTCCTTTCGAAAGCAAAGTGGGTTTAATCTGTTTCGAAAGGAGACTCTTGTTTCGAAACGAGGAGCTCCCTCCTTTCAAAAAAAGAAATAGTCGTTTGGACACAGGGACTTTTATTTTATAACAACCAGTGTTGTTTCAAAATAAAAGCCCTGTGTGAACATATCCTTGGAGTAACTTAGGTCAACTTAATGCAGATAAGGTTGACCTAAGGCTGTAGTGTAGACAAACCCAGAGAGCCCCTTTACCTGCCAGGTGCCTAAGAAATGGGCAGAACTGGAGGTAAACTCATACAGGGCATGTCCACATGCACATTTAAAATCAAAATAACACTAGTTATTTCTGTTTAAAATTGTTTATGTCCACATGATAATAACTGCATAAGGAGTTCCCTGATTTCAAAATAAGGAGATAATTTTTATATAATAAAATCTAATTTTATATTGAAATAAGGGTTATCTTGAAACTCTGGTTTTGAAATAACCCCGTGTGGCTCTGTTGTATTGATATGACACACATACTGATATAACAGTTGGACTTCCTGCCAGGGTGCATGGCACCCTGTAAAGAAGTCCCACCCTCTCAGCACCCTGGCCAGGGAGAGAGGGGAGATACAGGGGGGGTAGGGGGCCCCACTCCCAGCCCAGCTGGTCCAGCGGCGGGTAAGGGAGCTGGCTTTGCTGGCTTTCCCAGCTCCCCTGGCTTGCTGGCAGCTGGTGGGGCAGCAGGGGCTGAGCTCCTGGGGCCCCTGAAACCACCACCACTGGCCGGGCAGTGGGGGCTGAGATTGTAGGGTCCCCTGAAACAACAGCTGCTTCCCAGGCAGTGAGGCTTTGGGGCACCTGGCAAGCTCTGCCTTCACCACTTGGCTAGTGGCAAGGGTTTTGGGGTGCCCCCCAAGCTCTGCCACTTCCGCTCAGCCAGCAGTGGGGGTTTCGGGGAGCCCTGTGAGCTCCGAGGCGGGAGTTTGGGGATGCCCTGCAAGCTCTGCCCCAGCTGCTTGGCCAGTGGTGGGGAAGAGGGGCCCCCCGATCATTTCCCAGCCACTGGGAAAGCAGCAGGGAAGAGGGGCGGCTCCATCTGTGCCCCTAGGGGGCCATGTTGCCACACCTGCCAGGGTGCCCCTCTCTGAAATCAAACTAGCAAGTGCTGTGTCTGGACATGCTAGTTCTATTTGTTTTTGTTTTTGTTTTTGTTTTTGTTTTTGTTTTTGTTTTTTTCATCTGGACACATTAAATCAATTTTACTTAAATCAATTTAACTATTTTTAGATTGATTTGGTTAAATCGATTCATGTAGACATAGCCACAGAGACTTGAGAACTTTATACATGTGGGTCAGGAAGAAATAGGGACAGTACAATATGGAAATAGAAATGGAAGACTACGGACATTTGAAACCTGGTGCTTTTACTTCCACACTGCAAAGAATGTCAATTAGAGGACAATGTCAGTGATATTCTATGCCAGGTGTGGCCAAACTTATAGAACTCAAGAGCCACACAAGTTGATTATTAAACCTTCGAGAGATGCACTGAGGCATATAGCCATATACTTTTACCTACTCCAAAATTGCTAAGTTTAAAATTCATTGCATGCTTTAATTTTATCATAAAAAGAGGGCAAATATTGATTCTACTAATGTCAGATTCTAATAATTACTTAAGGTTACCATGAAAATTAATCTTATACAGTAAAAACTTAGCTGCTGCTTGATGTGCAAGACTTCAGGCTAGTGGTGAGGTTTTTTTGTTTTTTTTTTAAATCCCAACCATGTTGCGCTTCTTCCCATCATCCCTGACCATGCCGCACTTCTCCCCACTGTCCCGACCTCCTCCTGAACTCCTAGGCTGGGGCTGCTTTCCTAAATTGATTTGCTGGTGTTCTTCCGGGAGCCACACCTTTTCATTCAAGAGCCGCATATGGCTTCCGAGCCATAGTTTGGCTACGCCTGTTCTATGCACTTAGCTATATCTCTCAGGCATGTAAATTAGCTAGGACACCCAGGGCATACACTTCAAGTGTTTCAGTGTGGACATTCAGGCCAGTGGATGGCACAGCTTAGCACCTGGAGTTGTGTAGTATCCGCTTGAACCAATGTAAGATGTACCCTCAAGGTAAGTTCTGACACCAACAATAGATTGTAGTGTTTGTAACAGAACTATAGTAACAAAAGTTGATGGGTTCAGACAAACTTTTCATTAAGTTCATCCTTTTTGCTGATCCTGGAATCCAGTTTCTGAGAAATGATTTGGTGAAAGGTTAGTTTGACCTTCAACTAGATGTGCTGACACCATTCATCTTGCACCTGATCTCACTACAAGATTTGCAAAGCTTTACTGGAGATATTGTTACATTCTGTATACTATTTTTTTTTCCAGTAACACCATAAAACATCCAGCTCCACAAACCTGTTTAAACAGCAACATTACAACTGTTTCCTGTATTTGTTCATTTTCTTCTCAGGGGTAACCACAGGATTAATAGAATTTTCATGACTCATGGTGTGCTCCACTGAATATCCATTTTCTGTAGTCAAAGTATCGTAAGGCTGCTAATTAGAATAAAATATTGTTTACAGTCCACTAAAGATAACCAAAATGATATTTATCTAAGCAATGAATAGTTTCCATTTTGCAGAAAAGTATATCTTGATCCAATTTTAAAGGTTTTTATTATTTTATTTTATTTTATTTTATTTTATTTTATTTTATTTTATTTTTTGGCCTATCGTAGAAATTTGAAATAACTGAGCAGTTAAAATTCATGATCTACACTTTTGTGTCATTATTATTGCATTAGCATGAAATTATGGTTCTAGTTAGTCATAATTATATTCATAATTATTCAATTTATCACTATGGGTCCTCCTGGAAATTTTATTGGAGGAGTTATTAGCATTAATAAATTGTTTTTCTTCATATCCATATTATTAATTCACCTCATGTGTGATATGAACTATGAGCCATAAAATTATTATAAACTCTGTTCTTTGTATCGTTGACTTAATGATAGAGAGAGTCTGATAACCTTTTGTCAGTTTGCTGGCTTAACCGTTTGTCTTCCTCATCCAAGGTAAACAAAAATATCCCGGAAGTGAAATATTCTGACTCCAGTACCTCCAAACTCTTGATGGAGTTACGCAATCCTTCTGGTTGAGTGGTACTTCTAAAATTTCCTCAAACTCTGAGAGAAAATCAAATAAATTACTTTTATTTATGTATTTATTTATTTATTTATTTATTTATTTATTTAAATGGAGCTGTGGTAAAGGGCAGAGAAATTGTCATTCACCACCCAGGCCTGTGGTTCTTCTACTATAAATACCAATAACCGTGTTATTATATGATTGATTTAAAAAAAAACAGTATTCTTGTTCTTTTCTATATATGAAGCCAGACTAGATTATTAAAATGGAAATTAAGCTTATGAATCTTTTGTACTTTGTTGAATGAAATTGCTGATTTATGTAGAATCCTTGACATTAGAATAATTTTCTTTGTTTTCCTTCTCTATTTCTTCCTCTCTAAAGCTATGTCTACATCACAAAGCTTAGTTCTGACTTATTCCAAACTAAGCAGTTCCCTGTTAGTTCAAACTAACCATGGGTTAGTTCGGACTAATTCTGTTTTTTTTAGTTTGAACTAGCTGCACTTATTAGTTTGGACTAACTTTCTAGTTAGAACTAGTAAATGTGGCTAGTACAAACTAATGGCTTAGTTCAAATTAAAGAAGTTAGAATTAAGCCTTTAGTCCCTGTCTATGTTGTGCTGGTTTGAACGTTAAATTCAGACTAAGCACTTAGTCTGGACTAATCACTCAAATTTATTAGTTCAGATTAAGCTTTGCTTACCGGTAGTTTGAAATAAGAAATTTCTTATTTCAAACTAGGCAAAGACTAGTGTAGACATGGACTAAATTAGTTCAGACTAAGCTTGCTTAGTCCAGAAGAATTGGCTAGTGTAGACATAGCCTAAGTTTCTTACACACTAATTCAGAAGCATTCATCTTCTTTGTTGTTTTGTTTTGTGATTTAGTGATCCCCCCTGCTCATCTCCTCACCCCCACTGCCTGATATCATTATAAAATATCATAATATTCATGTGCAACAAAAAAAGCAGGTAGTTATAGTGCCCTGAAATTCTATATTGCAATGGGTACAATGGCAACAGAAAGCAAACAGAATCCAAAGTAGTCAATAGAGCTTGTCAAAAAAATTTCTATAAATTTTTTTGGACCCAAACCTAGATTTTTAGAAAAATGAAAATTTTCATGAAGCGTAACTGCTGTTTGTGAAACTGTGACAAGTGGTTTCCATAAAGAAAATGACCTAAGTTCTTGACCTAACTAAGGAACTCTTAATGACATTTTGATGTAGCCTTGCCAGATCACCAGGGAATCTGCAGAGGCATTTAGTTAATTAATTAAATTTATTTATTTCCATTTGTAATACGCAACATTTGTTAAGATCCTGTTTGAGCTGGCTGAGCCCTACTCCTCTGACATAGATAAAGAAGAGCAAATTAAAGATGCATTTGTAATTGATATTGCTGACAAAAAAGTTTCACTACAGTTAGAGATGGATTTAGAGCTGATACTGAAGAAAAGTATTCAAATAGCTTATCACTTTGTTCTTATTATGAAACAAAATACAGACCAGGGAATAACTACACAACTGAGAAAGTTGCTCTTTGGTCAATTTCAGCTAAAGCAAGACAAAAAGAATGAATGGAATATACTCCAGAAAACTGGTAGCAGAGAACAAACAGAAAGATGTGCTCAAATTTGAAACAACAACAGAGTGGGAAATTGTTCATCACAAAGAAGAGATGTAGAAAATGAAAACAGGGTACCTTTGAGATGATCTGATGTACTACAATGCTGAAAGAGAAAGCTGTTGGGAACCCAGAATAGGATAAGAAAGCTTTTCTTTTTGGGTTTGACTACCTGTGGAGAGGACACTTGTATATTATGGTAAAACTATATCTTTACAGCAAGACTTAGTGGACTCCAACATAAATGCAGATGCAGAGATCACTTTAATATCCTAGAAACTATACCAGAGCCTCGCACAGCAAATGAAGGTAGAGTCAGTAACACCTATGAAGAAGGTAAATTACATCTGGGTAAGAGCATTTCACAAAAAATATATAATGAGGAAAGATTTACAATTTAATATTTCCATGGTGTTGAGTACAAATGTGAACAATCTGTTGGGTACCCTTGTGACCCACATAAAGGAAATTATTCTAAATGGCTAGTTTGAGGACATAGACGTGCTGAAATGTAAAACAATGAAATGTGTGTTGAAATTGTAATTACACCCTGCAGGGTACCTCTCAATCCCTTCAAAATGTAGAGTATACAACTAAAATATTGTGCAAACTTTGTTTGTGGGGTGAAAATGATGGTATTTTACTTTTGAAAAAATCTGTATATATTAATGTTCTAGTGTAAAAAAATGCATTGGGGATAAGACTATTGGTGGAAATAACAGAAAAAAAAAACAAAAACAAAACCAGAACATCATATTTTGTATTTGATATAGATATTGTGCTTACTGGGATATGTCCAGCAGATTCCTAGAATACAAATATGCTATGAAGAGGAATCCATTCTGGTGAGCAGATAATTCGTCTACCAGGACAAAATTGTTTAAAAGACATATAAAAGGAGTGAAATACTGAATGAAATTCATTTAGTTTACCAATGAAATGCCATTTTGAGTCCTTGGTGTGAAGAACATTAGGAAAATGGCAATATTTTCATTTAGTGGCATCTACAGAAACTCTGCCCCTTCATCCTGCTAGCAGTCAAGCCAATCTCAGTGAGCAACTCTAAGTTGTGCAGGATGTTAAATTTCCAAAGGGATAGCCGTGTTAGTCTAGTCCAGCCAAAAAAAAAAAAAGAGGAGTCATGTGGCACTTTAAGACTGATTTATTTTTTGCATGAGCTTTCATGGGAGAAAAATCGCACTTTGTTTTCTCCCACAAAAGCTCATGTGAAAAATAAATCTGTTAGTCTTAAAGTGCCACACGACTCCTTGGTTTTTTTGCAGGATGTTAAAGACTCTGAAATGGCAATCATAGTAGTCATGGATCGGCCTAATATAAAGTCAAAATGGTTGCACTCTTTTCTCTCCCCAGCCAGGCATTCTATACCAGGTACCAGGATGGAGTGTAATTAGAGCCCTTTCACTACTGATCTTACACTACGCTGTGCCAAAGGAATCTTCAGATAGCAAGTTAGGCTGTTTTTATGGCAGATTCTCACTGGCATACCAGTGCAAAGCACCTTTTTCTGATGGCAGGAACTTGACCAAGTGTCCATATACAATAAGGTTTGTCAAGTTCACATATCAGCACAGCGGAAAGGATTACTGAGTTGAGTCATGACCAAAGGATTGTGGCAAAGAGTGGTTGCCAACATAAATGAAGCCCAGGGTTATTTAGCCTGCAGAAGAGAAGACTGAGGGGGGATTTGATAGCAACCTTCAACTACCTGAAGGGATTCTCCAAGGAGGATGGAGCTTGCTGTTCTCAGTAGTAACAGAGGATAGAAAAAGGAGCAATAGTTTCAAGTTGCAGCTGGGGAGGTCAAGTCTGGATATTAGGAAAAACTTTCTTACTAGAAGGGTGGTAAAGCATTGGAATGGGCTACCTAGGGAAGTGGTGGAATCTCCATCTTTGGACATGTTTAAGGCCCGACTGGATAAAACTCTAGCTGGAATAATTTAGTGGGAGTGGTCCTGCTTTTTTTTGGCAGCGGGTTGGACTAGATGACCTCATGAGGTCTCTTCCAACCCTATGTTTCTATGATTCTATGAAAGAATATCTGGCAAGTGTCAGCCACTGTTTCAAGGTTACTTTATCATTTAGTCATCTGAAATAACCTTGACTACTGACACCTTCAATAGCCAAATGTTAGAATTTCAGAGTAAAAATAGCAAGCAACCCTGTGGCACTTAAAGACTAACAAATTTATTTATCACATGAGATTTCATGGGAGAAAATCCCACTTCAACAGGCACTTTGAAGATGGGGGAACTTATAGAATGGGAAGAAAATAAATGCAGGGGAGTGTAAGACATGGGATCAGGTCATAGTGTAATGGCAAATCAAAGCAATTGTTAAGATTCAAACTCTGGGAAACAGCACACAGAGGAAGGTGAAGTCAAATCACCTGTTGTAATGAGAAAAAAATCTACAGTCATGATTTAATCCTGCTTTCAATTATTGAATCTGCATATCAATTCTTGTTCAGCTGTTCCTCTTTGAGGTCTTGATGTCCCATTGACTTGCTTGAGCACATCTGTTAACAAATCATCCACAGAGTGATTAGAAAGATGGAAGTTCTCAGCAACTGGTTTTTGAATATTATGATTTAGGTGATTTGCTGTTACAGGATGACCTGATGCCATGTCTTACACACCCCTGCATTTACTTCCCTCCCATTCTGTAAGTTCCCCATCTTCAAAACGTCTGACGAAGTGGGATTTTCTCCCATGAAAGCTCCTGCAATAAATAAATTCATAGTCTTTACATGCTGCAGGACTTCTTGCTTCTTTTGCTGGACTAGACTAACACAGCTGGCCCTTTGGAACCTGGAAAGAGCAAAAATATGAATTCTAGTGAGCCCCTAGAACTCCTCATTATTCTCACCCAATAGGGCTGCAGAAAGGACAGTTATAAACTGTAGAAGTAGTATTGCAGAGAAAATTCTCTATATAGATGTACAGTGGTGCTTGGATTTGCAGCTAGATGACCATGATGGTCTCTTAAGACCTTTGAGTCTATGAGCATTAGCTTCAGTGGAAAGTTGTACTGATATCAGTTTGATGGGATATTCAGTTGGGACCACTCCTATGCTGGAGGAAAATCTTCAGCCTGAGAGGGTAAAATACCCATTGGTTAAGACAGCTGATGAGAAGGACAACAAACAATGCTTTTTTTTTTTTAACTTACTTATAATATCAGGATGGGATATGACATTTGAAAACTGCCTGAACTGGAACTGGCTAGATGCAGGTAGGAGACTGAGATGTAGTTCAATGTAGTGTGACAGTGCTAAAGGATCAAATAAAACTGCATCCCACACAGAAAAAGGAGCTGTTTAGAATGAGGAAAGCAGAATTGTCTGTAATGCAACTGCCTCTCTACTTAACTGAAAAGATCCATTGTAGAATGTCACTAGTCTGGCTTCCTCCTATTTGAATAGCCTCTTGCTCTGTGCAAGGGCTGTGGCAACCCTGGGGGAAGGGGTTAATGCCATAGACAGAGAATCCTAAGAAGTCCCAGAACAGACAACAGAAACAGAGTATAGGTTTTTGAACCGGAAACAACAGCCCCTCCTGTTTCCTATTTGGTGGGGAAAGAACTCCTGGAAAGACTGGTAAGAAGGCCAAGGAACCAGGAATGCAAAATTCAGTGAAGTCCATTTCTAAGAAGAAATTACTTCTGTAAATCTGTAACTACCCATGCATGATTAGAACAGGAAATGTTTAACTAGATGTGTTCAGGTTATTTTTGTGGTTGTTTTAGTTCTTTTTTGGAATCTCAGAGAAGCAACTCTGTGTTTTCCACGCTGTTCCTCTTAATTAAAGAAAATGTATCCTTTTAAGAACAAGGTCTGATTCTGTTTCCTAAAAAGCAAGAGGTCCTCTGTGTGTGTACCCCAAACTACAGAGTCAACTACTGTTTTCAACTGTTATCATAGCTGGGGTTCAACTGTTCTCTTGAAGGATTAATAAAAGAGATTGATGATACCTCACAGGAAGGAATTACCAGCTGCACATTTGTAGACTCTCAGAGGGGCTTTTGCATTTGAGTAGTGGCAGCAATGCCAATCCAAGGCCAAGGAATTGGTGGCCTTGGAGAGTTATAAAACAAGGCTTTAGGGCCAGTGGTTTTAAGGTCTTTTGTAGGCCCACTTTCTGCACCCAAAGTGCCAGAGTGGGAAAACAGCCTTGACATGTGTGCATGGATGTAACATGAAACAAGGTTTGTCAAGTTCACATTTTGGCTCAGAGACCAGGATTATTCAATTAACCCATAGCCAAAGGACTTGTGGCAAAGAGTTGTTGACAACCTCAGTGAACCCCAGGGGAGAAATATAGGTTAACACACAAAGGCTTATGTCTACACACACGGTTATTTTGAATAAGGATTTCGAAATGAGTTATTTCGAAATAAAATCCTTATTTCAAAATAAGTTAATTCGAACTAACAAGATGTTAATTCAAATTAAGGGAAAGCCTGCAATCCAAATAGCTGTTATTTTGGAAGGGATATTTTGAAATAAAGCCATTTGGACCTGTTGTTTCGAAACAGTTGCTTCGAAACAACAGTGTTGTTTCGAAACAACAGGTCTAAACAGCGTTATTTTGAAATATCCCTTCCGAAATAACAGCCGTTTCGAAAACATCTAGGTTTTACTTTTTTGGAAATACGATTCTTATTTCGAAAGGACAGGATCCGTCCTTTCAAAATAAGAAAACGTCATGTAGACCTAATTTCTTTTATTTCGCAATAACGAGTGTTATTGTGAAATAAAAGTCCCATGTAGACATACCCAAACACTCACAAACAGCATTGTAATCATTAGGGCTGGAAATACAGAATTCTAGACGCAAAAAATTTTGAAAAGCATAATGCATAGAAAAGGAAGTTATTTACAGAATATTTTATCATAAATGGAGAGCAGCCTACACAAAATGAAATAAGAAGGTGCTGTCGTGTTCTAATCTGATGTTTTTATATCACATGTCTGATAGACTAGATCAGGGATTCAGAACTTGCGTTGTAAGACTGGTAGGAAGTCCTGTACTTTAGGGAAGAGAGAGTGTTAATCCTTTAAAGTAGGAACATTTTTTTTCTTATGCCACATTCAACATGGTTTTCTTAGGGCTTTGGGGCTTGTTTTTAATGCTGTCCTGTTCTTAAGGTAGCTGACAGCTGATTTCTGTGACATTTCAGAGTTCTCTGCCACTCACAAAGCAACGTGTCTGGGTGGGCAAAATAGCCTCCACTTCACATGGTGACTGATACGTGGTAATTTTTTTCCCTTGAGGCCTAGGATATTGTCTCTGCAGGTATGCATTTCATGTGTATTTCTAGGATTTTCTGATTAGTTTTCTTTTCCTCTTTCCAGCATTTTTTGGCTGGAATTTTTCTGATGCTGTTTTTGGTAGGCTGCTTGTTATATTCTCCTCATGTTCTTGCCCTCGTGTAGCATCTCTCATAGTTGTGAAGGGAAAAGACATGACTTTGTTAAATAAAATGACAATTCTTTATAGAGGTTATCAGACATAGGCAGTTCTTTGTAGTTTTCTTTTGCTCCCTAGCTCCTGCACTAAATAGGAAGTGCTGCATACGGTCAACACACTATGCCTCCCCCTTGGCTTGACCAGATAGTCATGGGATTTATTACACTGACTCTGCTAAATTACAAAGGGAAGATTATGTCTTCTCTCAGGCAGTGGTGCACTTAGGAGTGGGAGGACATACACCATGCAATTGGTGATGCCTGGGAACATTACACTTTTTTAAGTCATAACTTTCACAGTGCTGGAGGGGGAGCATACTTCTCTGATGGCCTTGCATGGTGTGCACCTTTGAAAATGTGGAGCAAGAACTGTCCCGGCACATTTAGAATGGATGAGGAGACAGTCTGCCCCTATCAGAAACACTCATCTCTGAGACTGCCATGACTGACAGTTTTGAGAGGGCCTCTTTGTCCTTCCCAGCTTTCTCTCCTATGGCTCCCCTATGTGAGGTTGGGGGTGGGGGGATGTGAAAATCACCCTGCTTTTTCTTTAGCACAAGCACAGGGACAGCTACAACAGATTGCAGCATTTGGACTGTCTCTTCTGAGATTTAATTTTAAATCTTGTATTTTTCTAGCTTCTATAAAGCTTGTGTCTCATGCAATCTGCAAAATGGATGCTTGAATTATTATTTTTACTGTTAACTGTTGCTTAGGAAAGTGAAGTCTGTTGCTTTTCATATTGGCTGTTTTAGTCAGTCCCTGCTTGATAACTGTGCTTAGAATGAGGCTGTGGAAATGAGGTGTCCTATAAGATGGATGATCTCCTTTTCTTGCTTACACTAGCAGCTGTTACTTTGTAGGCTGCCCCCCTTTGTGTCTCCCTGGGATGCACTGTCAACCCAGCTACAGGGCATGGTGCAGCACAGATTCTAGATGCTTGCTATAGAGTTTGCTTACCCTTTGATAAATCAGAATATAAATATGACTAATATTCAGTGACTAACACAGTAAATAGCAGATGAAAGTGAACAGCAAAAACTCAGATGAATGACAATAAATACACTGACATATTTGGATACATATAAAAATGCCAAAGTGTATGTGTACACTTAGACTTAAATTCAAATTGATGACAATCAATTCAAATACAATTAAGTGCATGACCACACTTGCTTTCCTCAGTTTGAACTGAGGAACTCCTCAGTTTTAATTGATGAAAGCTGCCTTTGAATTGGTCAAACCTCATTTGACTTCAAAGTCATGGTCAATTCGAACCCAGTAGTTTGAACTGACCCAGTGTGGCCATGTCATTTCGAACTTAGTGAATTTGAATTGACATGGGTTGACCTTCCTCCCAGGGTGCATGGCACCCTGGAAAGAAGACCAGCCCTTCAGCACCTGGGGCCAGCAGCCCCTAAGATTACTCCACCTCCCCAGCCAGATTGGGCTGGGGGGGCAATAGGGTTCCTGTCCTCTGGCTGGGGACAGGGATCCCAGCCCCTGCTCCAGTGCCGCTTGCCAGCTGGGGAAGGCGCCCCCGTGCCTATGGCTTCTGCACGGCTGGCCACACATGGGGAAGGCACTCCCACACGCAACTTCTGCACAGCTGGCTGCGCGTGGGGAAGGCACCCATGCACACGGCTCCTACACAACTGGCCCCGCGTGGGGAAGTTACCCCTGTGCACGACTGCATCCCTGCTGGATGCGTGGGTCCAGCAGGGATGCAGCCACACATGGGGTTCCTTCCCCTCGCACAGCCAGTCGGGCAGGAGCTGCAGGCAGTGGTGCCCTCCCTGCACACGGCCAGCTGTGCAGTAGTTGTGTGCGTTGTCAGCATGAGGCCAAGGGATTCCCCTGACCCCCCACTGACAGGGCAGCAGAGGCAGGGGAGAAGTGATTCCCCTAGCCTGCACTGACAGCATAGCCAGGGTGGAGAATCCCTTCTCCCTCACCCCCATTGTGCTGGGGCGGGGGGAGCCCTGGCCCCAGGGTGCTCTGGGAGGGGAAAACATCCCCTGCTAGGTTCCTGCCTTTTGAGCCTGGCATGGGGAAAAACATCCCCTGCCGGGCTCTAGCCATATTGTAAATAAAAATAGTAATAAATAAACTGACAACCATAACAGCTGGGACACTGAAAAAAATTACCTGTTGTATGGAAAGAAAGCTAGATAATTTTTAGATAGTAAGGAACTTCAAACATGTACTCACACATCTGTAGCTGTTTTTATTAGAATTTGCATCTCTCTGATTAAAGATGGTTTATTTGCTTTAAAGACTGATTCTAAGACCTCAGTGAAGTTAACCTATTTTATTTCCAGCTTATATCAGACACTTTCAATTGTTGTCACTTGTTGTATATCAGGCATATCTAATACTCGCCATGCAACATAAACTCATATATTTACTCTTTAGTGTGGACTACAGAGCTTCAATGGTTCAAAGAAATAATCAGAATGATTATATTCCTCTTTTGTAACCCCTTCCATTCCTTTCTACATGCATGTCCTTCCAAACTCATTAAAATTAAATTACACTTGAGGAGACAACAACCACTTCCAGGCAAAACTCTGCTGGTTTCCGTCTTTTATACCATTTCAAATGATGGCCTCATTCCTCAGAATCTCTGAAGGAGGAAGACATACTGAAATCTGTGGGGGTTATTTCTGTGCAAAAATTACACAACCTCTCCTTTTTGTATACATAAGGGTTATTTATAACCTTTCTTAGCGCAACCAACAGAGAGTATCCAACAGTAATCTAGCAACCTTTACAGTCTAATCCAAACCCTATTAAAGTCAATGGTAGTCTTGCACTGAATTCAATAGGCTTTGGTTCAAGAATGTAGTAAAGGAACATTCTTCAGTAAACAGGAAAGGGTTTGTTTCTATCACTGAGCTTTTATGTGCATATACACATCTATTTTTTTAATTTTATTTTTTATTTTTTATTTCAGTTTTTATTGCTGTCTATCACTATAAAATATGACCACCTTCCACATAAAAATCAGTGGAACTAGTGAACTCTCTAGTGAACCTGAGAAACTCCCGCCTCCACTCTTCCTTGAGTAAAAGTTCTGCTCAGAGTGGAGTTTGTGTTTTTTTATTGTTTTTCAGTTTTCTTAATTTATTTTATTTGTATGTTTTAGGTTTCTTTCTTTTTCAGATTTTACTCTGTTGTTCTGTAGCAATTAATTTTAAAACTCAAGTAAACCTGAAATCTGAATTAGTTTGATAAGATTTTAAAAATAAAATCTTTTGAATTTATTATGTTTTTATCATAAATAGATTCCCAGTCATGCTTTGCATTTGATCATAATGCTCTTTCGAAAGAGCCTATGATATACAGTAAGAAGGGGAAGTAATATGGAAAAAAAAACTTATTTTATATAAATGTTCCTTTCTAATTCAACCTAAATTATTCAAATATTTCTTATCATTGGTATTTCCAAATACACTTAAAATATAGACACATTAGTGAAAAGTAGAACAAAATTAGTTGCAATATTTTTTGCAGTCAATGCAAATGTGGGTTTGATGGTTGATGTAGTTTCAAAATTGTAGCATTAAACTGATGATAATGGTCACAGCTTGGAAGGGCTATAATACTTTAAACTACATCTTTTTAAGCATATTCAAGTCACAGCTGCCTCAAAAATAGCTGTGAAATAATGCAGCTTGTACACATTTTGTGGTGTGTATTTGTTTAGCTTTATAATTTGACATTACAATGAAATACATTCAAATTAAATGGAATAAAACTACAAAGGTTAAGACAGAAGCTATGGCTAGCAAGCATCTATTTTAAGACACATACATGTAGAGAATTAAATAACAAACTATTTTATTTCACAGTTAATTGTGAAATAAACTCCCATTACAATCTGAATCACAAAATGAATTAATTTTGTACAATTTTCATTTCTTATTACAATCTTTGATGCAAATATAGTTGTCAGCTGTCCTTTTCCAAATGAGACAGACGTGTTCAGCTTCCTGTGAATCATTATGCCTTTGATGCATAAACTGAGCAACTCCCAACAAGTTTAATCTGAATTACAGCAGTGAATTGAGGAAGATATAGATCACCTTTGTGCACCAGCCTCAATCAGCCTTGTGATCAGCCTTCCCCTGTGTGTTTAACGAGGGGCCAGGCCTGACCTAGGCAGAGAAGGCTTTAAAAGCCAGTG
>ML682013.1:2482251-2579896 GCA_007922195.1 Podocnemis expansa | reverse complement strand
GATGATGGAATAGACTGTACTCTCAGTAAGTTTGCGGATGATACCAAGCTAGGGGGAACAGTAGACACATTGGGGCAAGGACAGGATTCCGGGAGACCTAGATAAATTGGAACAGTGGGCCAATAAAAATCTTATGAAGTTCAATAAGGACAAGTGTAAAATCCTGCATTTGGGACAAAAAAACCCTATGCACTGCTACAGGCTGGGAAACATTCAGCTGAGTAGCAGCAGTGTAGAAAAGGACCTGGGGGTATTGGTGGATGGGAAGCTAGACATGAGTCAGCAGTGTGCTCTTACTGCCAAAAAGGCCAATGGCATACTGGGCTGCATCAAAAGAGGTATTACCAGCAGATCAAGGGATGTGATCATTCCCCTCTATTCTGCACTGGTGAGGCCACATCTGGAATACTGTGTCCAGTTTTGGGCTCCCCACTACGAAAAGGACAGGGACCTACTGGAGAGAGTTCAGAGGAGGGCAACCAAAATGATTAAAGTGCTGGAGCACAAGCTCTATGAGGAAAGACTGGAAGCATTAGGCTTATTTTGTCTGCAGAAGAGAAGATTGAGGGGGGATTTGATAGCAACCTTCAACTACTTGAAGGGATGCTCTAAGGAAGATGGAGCTCGACTGTTCTCGGTAGTAATGGAGGACAGAACGAGGAGCAATGGTCTCAAGTTGCGGTTAGGGAGGTCGAGGCTGGATATTAGAAAAAACTTTTTTACCAGGAGAGTGGTGAAGTCTTGGAATGAGCTGCCGAAGGAGGTGGTGGAGTCTCCATCTTTGGAGGTGTTTAAGGCCCGGCTGGACAAAACCCTGACTGGGATGGTTTAGTGGGAGTGATCCTGCCTCTGGCAGGGGGTTGGACTAGATGACTTATGAGGTCCCTTCCAACCCTATGATTCTATGATTCTATGCCAGTGTGTGTCCTAGCTGCCAGAGTGGTCTGGTCAGGGGGCCTCAGTGGGGGTGGGGGGGTCACCCCACTGGGCCCAGTGGGAATCACTGAAAGCAGCAGCAGGCCTGGGGGGAGTTGGGGAAGGCAACAGCATGGCAGAGGGTGTCAGGGAAAGTGGCGGCATCGCTGGGGGGAGTTGGGGACTCTGGGGGAAGCCGGTGATGCACAGTGAAGGGGTTAAGGGCCTTAGCCATGAAAGGACCTAGTCTTATCTCTGTGTCACTCATTTTTTCCTGTTCTGGGGGTTCAGAACAGCGGGCGGGGAGGGAGCCAGCTTATGCACAGATCAGCTTATACATAAGCATATAGGTTACTTGATCCATGTAGACTCTGCTGGTGTGCATTAAAGTTTCCCTAACAACACTATGTTAAAGCACACTAGAGAACTGCTAGTGGACACCAGTAAAGGCTACATGGAACAAATAATGTGTAAACATATTAGTGTGTTTTGAACACGTGCCCCTTCCTTCCACACCCTAGTCCACAGGCACATTAACCCACCGTGTAGACAAGCCTCTAATATCAGGAACATTAGAGAACTGGTCAGTCTTGACTACCTGAAGAATAGTAGCACCTGGCACAACTGGATAACAGAAGGATAGCTTTTATACTTCAGTTTTGTGGTGTCTGTCATGTGCGTGTTAAGGCAGATTCCTGGCATTATTGTCATGTAAATTTTGGATGTGAATTTAATTTTAAATTTAATACAGCTAATTATTAGATTTATATATGCAACACCTGGTAGAGGTAGCAAAAGAAAATACTTGAAAGTCAATAGCTTCACATATAATAAATAGCCAAGGCCCTGTTCATATTTCTATCATCCTATTTGCTAGAGCACTGCCTGTATCATCCTTTTCATTGTAAGGAATAAATCTTTCTTTTAGCATTAAAAGACATCTTTTGTAGATCTCTAAGACATGTTTCTTTGATTAATCTTTTCTTTTCCCCCTGCAACGAATTGGAGAACACTATGTTTTGTTAAAAAGGAATAATATATATATGTTTTAATCAAATCTTAAAATTCACATTTGTGCAGCTATATGTCTAGATGGTTTATGTTAATACCAGCAAACTAATTTTCATCTGAAAAACCTAGTTAACATATGGAAGCAACCTGCAGAGTAAGGAAGATAAATGAGGAGATATGAAAATAAACTTGCAATGTCACTGATGACTATGTTGAAGTGATCAGAATTCAGGTTCAAGTTTAGAACTGAAGCTCTGAAGATTAAAGAGGCAGCAAGTCAATTCAAACTTTCCCTTAACATTAATATAGTTAGTCAAACTTTCTAACATTACTATTAAAAGTTCAAGAAAAATATGAACTAAAATATTTGCCTAGATCTGATTAGATAAGTGGAATAAAACACAAAGAAAATATGTTTTTAGTAATTATGAAGCTAATTTATTTAACAGCTGTATGACACTAAATATTTCTGTGGAAAACCATGTTAAAGAAAATAAAAAGAATTTGAAGATCAAAAATGCTGTGTGGTAAACATTGATAACAGTTTGACTCTTAGTACATACTACAGGCAAATTCATTTTCAGTATCTGCTATTACAAGACTTTCTGAATTAAAAAACAAAAAATCTCTGTCACATGTGTCACAATTCACCCAGCTTTGCTGCTCATTTATACCAGCGCCTAGAAAAACATTCAAACAATATGTAATATAAACAATGTTTGAACTTGATAGGGATAACCTAGGTGCAAAACCATTGTACTTGATGAAAATCAGAACTTGGTTGTTATGATAACTCTACTTAAACTCATGAAAAAAAAAACAGTATATACTTCATCAAATAACAGTTTAATGTCTTTGCTTTGATAATAGAATCACATTATTGTTAATATTTAAAGTATCAAGCACACAACAAGATGAAAAACTCAGAAATGTAATCTAAATTTTCAGTCACTTCTATAATGATCAGCTTCAGGGAAATAGATCACATTATTACAAAACTACAGTTTCTATTGTATTCCATTATGATGTAAATGATACATCATAGAAGTTGATGCTCTAAAGCTTGCATTAGCTATATTTATACTGTGATCATTCTTACAATCTTTTTTTTTTTTAATCTTTCTTCAACTGTGATGTTCATGAAAGTGATGAGGTAACAGTTGGAGCAAGATGCAGAGAGACATAATGGCTATGTCTACACTGAGGGTCTGTTTTAAGTCAACTGCACAAGTTTGACTTTCTGAAGTTAACTTAGGGACATATCTACACTAGTAGACATACCTTGGCTCATGCTCTGCCCCAGGGTCCAACCCACATCCAGGGACCTATCCAGTACTGGGGGCGGGGTGGGGGCTGATCTGGCTTCTGCTGCCACCAACAGGTGGCTGGGAGACAGATCTAACAGCGAGGCCCTTGCTGCAAGAGGCCAGGAGCTCAGCCCCAGCCCCAGCCACCCACAGCAAGAGGCTGAGAGCCCAATGGGGCACCCAGCCCCTTGCCACAAGCAGTGGGGGCTGGGAGCCAGCTCCTGCCACCCACGGCAGAGGGCTGGGATACCGATGGGGCTCCCGCTCCTTGCTACAAGCAGCGGTGAGCTGGCACCCAGCTCCTGAGACCCACAGCAAGGGGCTGGGACATATCCAAGGAGCCCAGTTCAAGGAGACATATTAAGCCCATGCAACTTCATTAAAATCAAAACTGGAAATTCTTGCATTGCTCTCAGCCTAGCCCCGAGAAAATGTTTTATATCAATGGGTTGCATTCAGTGAAAGTCAACATAAAAGTCAATCAAGTGGCTTGGGTAAACAGCCTTATATATTATATCAATCTATCTCAATTCTACACCACAGTTCTGGTCTGGTGTCCATTATTAACCTTGCTGCTATTCTTGTCTTAAACCTATTCTGGTAAGAGTATTATGTATGTAAAAAATCATATTTTTAAGATATGAACAAATATCTGCTGAGAATAAGGATGAAGCAACTCTTCTGTAGTTTTGTCTTTTCCAAGATTTACACTAAGGTTTCGAAAACTGAAAAAAACTAGACATGAAAATACCTAGATTAGGGCGTTAAGTATTGGTCCATACCAGGAACAATTTTGGTGGTGCTACATAATACTTAAAATACCTTACCTATCTCCCTCTGATTGCCTACCACCTATGGAAACCCCTTCCTTCTGACTCATCCCTACTCCTTCTGTAGGGGTATATTACTAGACTGGCTTCCTGATCAACAGGTTCAAAGAATTTGCCACTGTCAGTAAAGAAAAGCCCTGGATCTCAACTGGAGACTAAGGGTATGTCTAAACTGATGGCAGCAATTTCACTGACGTTAGTTCACCCTTTCGGGAGCGATTCTCAGTGAGTATGAACTTGCCATGCTACTCCCGGAAGTCGGCCACAGAAGTCCTGGGGGTCAGGAGGTATACAGGAAAACCAACTTAAAGTAATTTGTGGTTGGCTTTTCCCTAATGTATAGCGGTAGCTTTAGAAGTCGTCTCTAGTTATACAAGGAATTTTACATTCCTTGCATAACTGGTGGTCAACTGCCACCAAAATTTGCCCTCAGTATAGACTAGGGCTGATTTAAAACCCTAGGAAAAGGTCATAAGCAGTTATTAAGCAGATCATAAGGCTCATGCCCTTTCTATAAAGCTGGATCAGATTATGAGGGATCTGACACAAGGACAGGGTAATTCTCAGGTGACCCTGGTATGGGAAAAGGGTGTGAAGCATGGAAAAGTTTTACTATTTTTTGTCAGTATTATTGTTAGTATTTTCAAATTACACTTGACTTTTTAATGGACACTACATTTGTCAGGAAACACACAGCTAACAAAAAATATATATATATTTTCCTGTAAAAAGCAAAGCAGAAAATTTGTATCCCAGGCAAACCCTTATCATAGTGTGGGTTAGCAGATGTCAACTTGCTAATCATGAACACCGTATTATGTTGTCAGTAAAGAAGGGTATTATGGGGTGGGGGAGCAAAATATCCTGCTGGTGTACCACAAGATTCTGGGGACTGTAATTTCATTTATTTTAAATTATATTCTACTCCAGTGTCCCTGTACACTCCTATCACAAAAGATGCTGGTAATCTAGCAGATCAAGACCATTTGGCTGAATAAGAGCTCAGGGCAGTTCAGATTCAATGCACATTTTCAGTAGAGACTTACTTTCAATAACCACCCATTTGTAACAGTTTAATGATATGAACAGCTATCCACAAAGAGCAAAACAAGGATTATTGACTTTTTTACTTCATAGAGATCACTGCAAGGCCAACCTTTGGGAAAATGGTGCCCTGGGTGAACATGTATTTTCACAGCCTTTCTCTGCCATACTTTGCATGATCAGCAGCCATTGCTTTCTCCCACCCCCACCCCCTGCAATAGCCTTAGAATGCCCTTTTGGGTCAGGACCCCCAATTGGAGAAACTCTGCTTTCGACTGTGGCACCCTCTTACCACAGAGCCCTGGCAGTCACCCACATTGCTCATCCACAATGCAGGCCATGAATCATTGAATAAACATGATCTAGAACTGCACAGCTGTCACTTTCAGTATGGGGCATGTTTCTTCCATGAAAGTGTAGGAGGGTGCAAATCTCAGAGTTAGCTATATTCCACAATAGAAGTAAAGTCTAATCACTGTTTCTCCTGGGAAATCTTCCAAGGGAATGTTATTTTAAGATATAGTTGAGGTGGTTATCTGGAGGATATACTGATTTAGTGCTGTCTTGGCCACATTTACCATTTTTCCCCAACTACCATTGTCCATTTTTTGACATATACCAAACTTTTGAAGGGCCCTGGAATAGCAGAGGTTTCAGATGCCTTGAAAAACTCCCTTTAAGCAGATTTGCCACTTCTGGAAGCGCAGATTTGCATCTGGCTCTTTGTCATGTTCAAACAAGTGAAAGGTATCTGTACGTCTCTTAACCTTACAACCATCACTTTAACCATACAGGAACCTGGGCAGTTTTAAATTATTCATTCTTAATTATACATGAATTTACTAACATTGTTCTTTTCTCTTTAATATTCACTGGTTTAACCCCCACTGAAATCAACAGGGTTGCACGAAGCATAGATCAGGACCAAATTTTCCAGAATTCCTAAGTCATGTATCGCTTCTGTAGTATGGTTTAGCTCCAATAACACATCACACGGCAAGATTGTTCTGCTCCAAATTCTACTGTTTTAGGGAAATCTTTCTCCCAATAAATCAATGATAGTTTTCCTATTAACCCCAGGGAAAATGGGAGAAAACATATATATTGTGGCAACTTAAGGATCGGTTTTAATATACAATGCTGTTGCATTCTTATTTACTATCTAATTAATTTATAATAAGATGTATCAGTAAAAATCAATCATATATTCAAGTTTACATGTACAGGTTTATCATCACATATTTTATAGCATTTTCAAACAATGTATATCATATCTTATTAATCAATGTTTTCCCCCAGTAGAAAGCATAAGTCCTTAGTCATAGGCAAGTGTTTATTAATAGTTTGAATGCTCTGTACTATGCATATGTGGAGATGTTAGAGATCATTTGACTAAAAGTAGAGCTCTTAAAGTACTTGTACAAGCCTAGAGTAGGTCAAATGTTTCAACAGTAATAGCTCTTAAATGCAGCAGTGCTTAATGAAAAGATGTTTATTGACAAAAAAGCTAATTTGGACATTTTGGATGGTAGCTAACTTGCTGAATTATCATTTTATTTCCCTACACAACATTAGAATATCAGAAACAAAAATATTCCTAACATTCCTAGATAAGACAAATATAACTCACTTGACTTATCCTTACAATTCTGAATAAATGCAACAGGATAATGATTTTTCTTTACCTATTATAATTATAATAGACTATGACATAATCAAAATAATTTTAAAAAGAGTCCTGTGGCACCTTAAAGGCTAACAAACTTCTTCAGGAATAAGCTTTGATGGGCATCAACCTACTTAGTCAGATGCATCTGATGAAGTATGTTGCAGCCCATGAAAGTTTATGCCTGAAGAAATTTGTTAGACTTTAAGGTGTCATAGGACTCTGATTTTTTACTGTATAGACTAACATGTCTACCTCCCTGGAATTTGTTAATAATAATAATAATAATAATAATAATAATAATAATAATACAACTCTGCATTGGGCTAGATTCACCAAAAAAAAAAAGGTGTAATGACTCCTATCATGTCTTGATCCCTGGGCATGAAAGACATTGGGAGTTTGGCTGAGTAAGCACCATAGTAAAGGGATAGCCAATATATATATATCAGGCATGGCCAAACTCTGGCTTATGAGCTGCATGAAGAAGCGTGGCTTACTGAAGACCAGGCATGGTGGGGAGAAGTGGCAGCATGGTCAGGGATGGTGAGGAAAAGAGCAGCATGGTCAGAGATGGCGAGGAAGCAGCAGCATCGTTGGAGATGGTGGAAAGAAGTGCGGCATGGTCGAGGACAGAGGGGAGAAGCGCAACATGGTCAGAGATTGCAGGGAAGTGACGGCCTGGTCGGGGACGGCAGAGAGAAACATGGCATGTTTAGCTTTCCTTATAGGCTCTAATACAGTTTTCTCATGGTTAAAAGAAAATCTTGTTTTACAAGTCCTTATAAAGATGATATCAAATAATAAGAAATGAAAAATATGAAGAAGAGAATAGATTGTTTAAAACCAAATGTAGATTACATTCAATTTTTGGCACAACTTACTGCTGTGAAGTATTGTATTCCAGAAAGAAATCTGTGAAATTGAAACATTGGGCAATACTTACAGATCAGCACCTGAGAGAACTTTTCGTACCGCATTGACAAGTTACTGCCCAGATTTTGGAAAAAAAAAGAAAGAAAAAAAAAACCAAACAAACAAACAAACCTCACCACTAGCCTGCAGTCTTCTACAGTGAGCAACATCTTTGTTTTTACTGTATAGGCCTAGTTTTCATGATAACCTTAAGTAATTATTATAATCTGATATTAGTAAGATCAATATTTGCCCTCCTTTTATGACAAAATTAAAGTGTGCAATGAATTTTAAACTTGGTAATTTTGGAGTAGGTAAAAATATATGGTTATATGCCTCAGTGCAGCACTCAAAGGTTTAATAATCAACTTGTGTGACTCTTGAGTTCCATAACTTTAGCCACCTCTGATATATAATGAGCCTTTTATTCACCCTGAATTTCAGCCACCTTTGAAGTGGGAATATAACAGCTGTTTTGAATGGAGTAAGATAGAATCATAGAATCCTGGGGTTGGAAGAGACCTCATGAGGTCATTTAGTCCAACCCCCTGCCAGAGGCAGGACCACTCCCACTAAACCATCCCAGTCAGGGTTTTGTCCAGCCGGACCTTAAACACCTCCAAATATGGTGACTCCACCACCTCCCTTGGCAGCTCATTCCAATGCTTCACCACTCGCCTAGTAAAAAGTTTTTTCTAATATCCAGCCTCGACCTCCCTAACCACAACTTGAGACCATTGCTCCTCGTCCTGTCCTCCTTTACTACCGAGAATAGTCGAGCTCCATCTTCCTTAGAGCATCCCTTCAAGTAGTTGAAGATTGCTATCAAATCCCCCCTCAATCTTCTCTTCTGCAGACTAAATAAGCCTAATGCTTTCAGTCTTTCCTCATAGGGCTTGTGCTCCAGCACTTTAATCATTTTGGTTGCCCTCCTCTGAACTCTCTCCAGTAGGTCCCTGTCCTTTTCGTAGTGGGGAGCCCAAAACTGGACACAGTATTCCAGATGTGGCCTCACCAGTGCAGAATAGAGGGGAATGATCACATCCCTTGATCTGCTGGTAATACTTCTTTTGATGCAGCCCAGTATGCCATTGGCCTTTTTGGCAGTAAGAGCACACTGCTGACTCATGTCTAGCTTCCCATCCACCATGACCCCCAGGTCCTTTTCTACACTGCTGCTACTTAACTGAATGTTTCCCAGCCTGTAGCAGTGCATAGGTTTTTTTTTTGTCCCAAATGCAGGATTTTACACTTGTCCTTATTGAACTTCATAAGATTTTTATTGGCCCACTGTTCCAATTTATCTAGGTCTCCCTGAATCCTGTCCTTACCCCAATGTGTCTACTGTTCCCCCTAGCTTGGTATCATCCGCAAACTTACTGAGAGTACAGTCTATTCCATCATCAAGATCATTGATGAAAATGTTGAACAGAACAGGCCCCAGGACCGACCCCTGGGGCACACCACTAGTGACTGGTTGCCAGCTAGACATGGAACCATTGATTCCTACACGCTGAAACCGTTGATCTAGCCAGTTTTCTATCCACCTTACAGTCCACCTATCCAACCCATACTTCCTTAATTTGCCAATGAGAATGCTGTGGGAAACTGTATCAAAAGCCTTGCTAAAATCAAGGTATAGCACATCAACGGTTCTTCCTGCATCTAGAAAACCAGTCATCTGCTCATAGAAGGAAATGAGATTGGTCAGGCATGATTTACCCTTGGTAAATCCATGCTGACTGTTCCTGATCACTTTATTTTCCTCTAAGTGTTTGAGGATGGATTCTTTGAGAATCTGCTCCATAATTTTGCCAGGGATTGAGGTGAGGGTAGGAACAATATTTTATGCAGCATTCAGATACAGTAAAATTTTCAAAAGCTTCCAGTGTTGGTCTAAGTCTGCTCCCAGGGAACTAAATGGCAAAGGTTCCAGGGCTAAAGTAACAAAATGGTTTAGGAATCAAAATGCCAGTTCAGGCACATAGGCTATGCCTACACTTCCCAAACTTAGTTCAAATTTGGTAATTCGAACTAATAAGTTCGAGTGTAGTTTGAACTAAATTCAAACTTATTAGTTAGAATTAACAACCTGGACTAAGTTGAATTACAGTTAGTTCGACTTAACCTGATTTGTTAATTCAAACTAACTGTCTTCAAACTAATGAAGTAAACTTAAATGTCCACACTCTGCCAATTCAAACTAAGGGCTTAGTTCAACCTAAAGGGCAGGTCTTACTAGCTCAAACTAAATTTCATAACTAATAAAAACTTAGTATAGACAGTGATTAAGTCAGTTTTAATTAAGGCTCCTTAATTCAAACTAACTTGCAAGTATAGACATATCCATAAATTCCACAATCAGGCCTCAGTGGATTCATAGAGCCTCCATGCAGTTGCCCTCACAGCTTCCAGACATCTAGAAGTTGGCAGCAGAAAAAGTTTCTTGGGAACCTAAGTTTCTCTGAGCGTACACACTGCAGCCCCATGCAAGCCATCCAGACACCTAAGCCCAGAATAATGAACGAACCAGGGGAAGATAAGTGTGTCTCGGCTAACTCACTTGCAGTGCTTGATCTGTTAAATGGCTATGTCTAGACTAGCAAATTAGTTCAATTTAAGGAGCCTTAATTTGAACTAATTTGAACCCTGTCTACACTAGGTTCTGCCTAGTTCGACCTTTTTTTTTTTAATTTGAACTAAGGAAAGCTTAGTTCAAAATAGTTAGTTCAGCTGGTTAGATCAAACTAACTCCCTGGTTTGAACTAATTTGCATATTTAGTTCAAACTAGCACAATGTAGACCTGTTAGTTTGAACTAAATAAGTTTGAGCTAGCGGTAAGTTCAAAATTTGCATTTTTTTTTTTTTAGTTCGAACTGACTTGTAGTTCAAACTACCTTTCCTTTTTTGTTTGAACTAAAAGTTAGTTTGAACTTAAAAAAAAAAAAGTGCTTAGTTCAAACTAACTTTTGAATCACTTAGTTCAGACTAACCAAGTCCAAACTAAGATTTTAGATGTAGGCATAACCAAAGTGCTTAGAACATGCTTACTTTCTCTGTGGTCCATTGATTTTTTCATTATTTAACCACAGTGAAACAGTTTCAACATTGGGCAACAGAGAAAGAGAAAGTGAGAATGACTCAGCAGCCTGGTGCTTGAAGATCTCACGTGAGAGATTTAGGATCCAGTCCCTCTGCTCCACTGACCTTTTAAAATTATTTGTTCCCAGTAAAATAACTTCAACGGGAAAGACTGAGATAGCATTGCTATACCACAGTGCCTTTGTGAATATAGCCCATGATGACTTTAATGAATTAGCAGAGTTAGGACAAAACTGATGCTTTTAAAAAAACCCAACCCAAATGGATAATTTAAGTTTCAATACTGTCATATGGATTGGTGGCCCTGTGAAAGCTTGGGACCCCTCCTATGTTACCTTTAAGGTCTGCAACTGCATGAGAAGGCAGGTAAAAAAACTCCCCGCGCAGGGGTTTCCCATTGCACACAGGGAGGACCAGGCTGGCAGCGCAGCTGAGGACTGGCTGTGACAAGCCAGCAGAGCACCCGAGGATCAGGAGGAGCAGGGAATGGGGCCAGGGCTGGGCAGGGCCAGGCTGGCAAAGGGGACGAGGATCAGCTGGGGGTAGGTGAGCAGGGCTGGGCAGGGCCAGGCTGGCTAAGCAGCTGAGGATCAGCCGGGGGGGTGGGGAGTGGGGCCGGGACCAAGCAAGGCCATGCCAGCAGAGTGGCTGAGGATCTGCGGGGCCGGGGGGTACCCGGCAGGGCCAGGCCAGCAGAGTGGCCAGGGGGAGTGAGGGGGTCAGACCTGGAGCTAAGGTCGGGGGGTCAGGCTGGCAAAGCTTCTGAGGATCTGCCAGAAGGGGGAAGGCCTGAAGTATGGTCGAGGATCAGCTGGGGGAAGGGGCAGGCTGAGAGAGCGGCTGAAGATCAGTGGGGGGGAACAGGCTTGAAGTGCAGCTGAGAATTGTCTCAGGGGTGTGGGGTTGCTATTCCAGAGCTATCCAAGGGCTCCTTTTCACTTTCATGTTCTTCGTCCCCCAGGCATTCTAAAATTACGTAATTGTCCAGCTTTTTACTTCTGATAAGTAGAATGTAGAAGAAAAAAAAAAAAAAAGGCCCAGCACTGGGCTCAAACCCATGGTCCTGATATTAAGAGTCTGTTGTATTGCTGTACACACAGGGAACAAAGAATAGTTTACCAGCAGGGGGGAATGAAGGGGCAGTGGAGCACACAGTTATCTTTCCTTCCTAGAAGCTTTTATAAATGCAGCTTCCCTAGCTCAGTTAGTAGTATAGAAGGTTCAAGTTCTGTGCTGAGTTCTTTAATTTTTGGCCTGTTGCTCCCTACAGAAGGGCTAAACTGGAGGAAAAAAAAAATATATATATATAAATTCCCCTCTCACCCCTATGGGTGGTATGCGTCATCCTCAACATCGGGTCCTCTACCAGAGGCCTGGGAGTTTGAGGGTTCTGCGCAGTATCTTAGCTGTTCCTAGCACTGCACTCTTCTGCACAGAGAGCTCTGATGTTGTTCCTGGGATCTCTTGGAGCCACTCCCCCAGCTTAGGAGTCACAGCCCCGAGTACTCCTACCACCACTGGGACCACTTTGGCCTTTACTTTCCACATCCTCTCTAGTTCCTCTTTCAGGCCCTGGTACTTCTCCAACTTCTCATGCTCCTTCTTCCCGATGTTGCTGTCACTTGGCACTGCTACATCTATCACCACCGCTGTCTTCTGGTCCTTGTCTATTACCACGATGTCTGGTTAATTGGCCAGTACCTCCCTGGCCATCTGGATCTGGAAGTCCAACAGAATCTTAGCCCTGTTATTCTCCACTACCTTCTGTGTGATCTCCCATCTGGTCTTGGGAGGGTCTAGCCCATACACTGTGCAGATGTTCCTGGACACAATGCCAGCTACTTGGTTGTGCCGGTCAGTGTATGCTGTTCCTGCCTGCATCTTACATCCTGCCACTATGTGTTGGACTGTCTCTGAGGCTTCTCTGCACAGTCTGCACCTTGGGTCCTGTCTAGTGTGGTAGACCCCTGTGTCAATGGATCTGGTGCTCAGTGCCTGTTCTTGTGCTGCTATGATCAGTGCCTCAGTGCTGTCTTTTAGTCCAGCCTTTTCCAGCCACTGGTAGGATTTCCCAATGTCAGCCACCTCAGCTATCTGTCAATCGTACATCCCATCAAGGGTCTTGGCTCGCCATGGCACCTCTTCTGCTTGATCTTCCTCCCATGTCTGCTGCTGCTGCCTCAGACATTCTCTCAGCAGCTCATCTTTGGGTGCCATCTTACTGATGTACTCCTGGATGCTCTGGGTTTCATCCAGGACAGTGGCTTTGACACTCACCAAACCCCGCCCGCCTTCTTTCCGGCTGGTGTACAGTCTCTGGGTGTTGGACTTGGGGTGGAAACCTCCGTACATTGTGAGGAGCTTCTGGGTCTTCACATCGGCAGCCTCCATGTCCTCCTTTGGCCAGCTCACTATACTGGCAGGGTATCTGATGACTGGCAGGGCATACCTGTTGATGGCGTGGATCTTGTTCTTCCCATTGAGCTGGCTCTTCAGGACCTGTCTTATCCTTTGGTGGTACTTGGATGTTGCTGTCTTACTTGCCTCCTCCTCATGGTTCCCATGTGACTGTGGGATGCCAAGGTACTTGTAGCTGGTCTGTATGTCTGCTATGTGGCCTGCTGGTAGTTCCACCCCATCAGTCTTGACTACCTTCCCTCTCTTTACTACCATCCGGCCACACTTCTGCAGTCTGAATGACATCCCAATATCCTCACTGTAGATCCGTGTCAGGTGGATTAGCGAGTCGATGTCTCGTTCATTCTTAGCATAAAGTTTGATGTCATCCATGTAGAGGAGGTGGCTGATGGTAATTCCACTCTTGAACTTGTATCCGTATCCAGTCCTTGTGATTATCTGGCAGAGGGGGTTCAAGCCAATGCAGAACAGCAGCGGGGACAGCGCATCACCTTGGTATATGCCGCACTTGATGGCCACTTGTGCAAGCTGTCTTGAGTTGACTTCCAGGGTTGTCTTTCACAGTCCTATTGAGTTCTTAAGGAAGGTCCTTAGTGTCCTGTTGACTTTGTATAGCGCCAGACATTCACAGATCCATGTGTGCAGCATTGAGTCTTTCCTGTAGTCAATCCAGGCTGTGCTCAGATTGGTCTGTCTAGACTTTGAGTCTTGGGTGACTGCTCTATCTATGAGCAGCTGGTGTTTTGATCCTCTGGTGTTGTTCCCACTGCCCTTCTGTGCTGTGCTCATGTACTGGCCCATATGGTCCTGTAGCTTGGCGGATATGATGCCTGATAGGACTTTCCATGTTGTGGGGAGGCAGGTTATTGGCCGGTAGTTGGATGGTGCTGTTCCCTTGTGGGGGTCTTTCATGATCAGCACTGTCCTTCCTTGTGTTAGCCAGTCTGGGTGGGAGCCTGCTGCTAGCAGCTGGTTCATCTGTGCTGCTAGGCGTTCATGCACTGCTGTTAGTTTCTTTAGCCAGTAGGTGTGGATCATGTCCGGTCGAGGTGCTGTCCAGATCTTCATGTTCTTGACCCACTGTTGGATGTCTGCTACTGTGATGGTGACTGGTTCCTGTTCTGGGAGATTGCTGTGGTCTCTTCTCAGGTCCTGCAGCCACTTTGCACTGGTGTTATGAGTCTTCTCTTTCTCCCAGATGTTCTTCCAGTACTGTTCAGTTTCTGCTGTTGGTGGCTCTGCTGTTTTATTGTGTTGTTGCACTGCAGGATGGAGTACACCTTGGATGGTTCTTTGGAGAACAGGGCATTTATCTTTTTGGCCTCTGCTTCTCTAGTGTATCTCCTTAGCCTGGTAGCCAGTGCTGTGAGCCTTTGTTTAGCAGTCTCTAGGGCTTCAGATGGAGTCAGGCTCTGGTATTTTTTCAGTAGCCGAGTCTTATCCTTAATCTCTACACCTTTCTGTAGTTCCACCAGCCGGCTAATTTCTCTCTGGGTTGCCTTGATCTTATCCTCCAACCTCATTTTCCCGGGGGGGGGGTATGTACTGCTGTTCTTTTTGATTGTGTAGCCAAGTATCTCCAGGATTACAGAGGCTGTAGCCTATACCAGTTCATTGGTTTGAGTTATGGTGATAGTAGGAATTGTCATTAGGGCTCTATTGGCATCTTCTAGCATACTATCTGATGGTACATCTCCAATGAGCCTTGGTAAGCGGTCCCGAGGGTTGACTAGCTAGTTTATCCATGATCTTATGCCTCATATCAGCTGCTGGGCTCTGTAATGGAGGGGGTGGCAGTGAAGTTCCAGCTTCAGGTGTTGGCTGCACATCTAGTTGTTCTTCTGAGTCTTCTTCTTGAGTCCGGGATGTAATGTGGAGTTGGTCTATCTCAAGTTGTGAGAGCAGCTGCCTCTTTACTATGTTGAAGCGTTGGGTAACTAGCTGTTTCTCAGTTACTGTGGATGTAGGTCTTTTGTCCATCCATAGTTCCCTCATACGTTTCATATATCCCCTCTCATTCGGTCTACTGTTGTAGTAGCATTCCATCAATTCCAGGTTCTCTTGTCTCGTCCATGTATGGTTTGTTCCAGTAGCCCACTTATCATCAGACTGTCCTCGTTCCCCAACATCTGGCGGGGACCTTGTTAATCCGGGTGACGTCCGAGCCGGCATGACTCTCCTAGTTTGTGTCACTCTCATATTCAAGGTAGGCAAGTGAGGCATTAGGGGGTCTTTTGCCCAAGGACCCAAAATACTCTGTTGTTTTTAATAGGAACTGGAACATTTTGTTCTCATTTCAGTCCAGGCAGAAACTCTGCATTAATGGATCTACCTGGGAAAAATATTCATGAAATTCAGACAGCATTTGTGGAAAATTACATAAACAAATATTTAGCAAATTGACATATCATTTAATGCTTATGAAAAGCTGTGCTGCCAGTGAATGAAATGAAAATAATGGCTTACATTAATTTTCAATACATTGCAAGTCTTAAATCAAGGCATGAACTAAGTTAACATATCATGTTGTTTTTAGTTTAATATGTTTTTGTAAAAATTGCTAAATTGCATTATTCCTGTTCAATATCATGTGATCAATTCTACTAGGTTACCATTACATAGATCATTTAAGTCTCTCCCAAATGTGACGGTTACTTTCCCTTATTCTAGCTGACTATTTTTTCCTAAGCGAGTAAAAGAACTAAAGCATTCAATGCCAATGAGTAAATATTCTTTAACCATAAACTCCCTAAGATAGCACCTAATGGAGGAGTGAGTGAACAATGCCTGATAAAACTGAAGCTTAAGAATGTGTCCTGGGCAGCTTGATCAGCCTTACTTGTTAATTTTCATCCTGACTAGATCATTTATTTCTGGAAGTGTTAGTAATAGCAGATAGTAATTATTCAACAGTGAAAGAGAGTGCAGGGGGTCAGTTTCTCATTAAAAAAGGAAAATTAAATACAATTAGATTTAAAACACTTTCACCTTTTATTTTATGTTATTTTGGGTATATTAATTCCAACTAAGTTAGAAAATCTTTACACAGACTAAAGAAATATTTTTACCATTTTAAAATACATATGGAGAATGTCTCCATTTAGAGAATAAACTACATTATAGCAATAACCAATGAAATTCCCTTAAGAGAATATCATATAAAATAAATTAATATCACCTCCATGGCCCTTTGGCTTTTTATAACCAATTCCCCTTTTCTCATTTTTGCTCACAGGGCAAATTCCATACCCTCAAATACATAGTGTTGAAATTTTCTTAGTAGGGATGTTCATTCACAAAGTTCATGTGTCATCATAGGAAACTGCATAGCTATTGTGGGTCGAAAAAGTGAGCAATAGTGCAGAAAGAAGTTTTGATGAAAATTTTGTTGCTTTGGTATTGAAAGAAGGAGTCATTTAAATTTTAGTTAACAAATCACTTAGGAAGTTTTTAAAGAGCTAAGAGCTAGACTTCATTGGTTGAGGCAACATTGCTCCCATATAATTGACCTTCTTGATGAACTGATCGTGTCTGTGAAGCCATGCTCAGTCTATTGGGAAGCCAGTCTATGAAGCTCATCCAGCAACTGGAGTAGCACTGAGTTGAGGGGATGCCCATTCCTTCAACACTGTGCAGCGGACATGTGGGGAGTAGGGAAGTCAAACTCAGATATGTAAGTTACTTTAAGTAATTTGCATATCTCTGTTTGATTGCTGCCAAAAATGACAGGCAGTATAGACCTAACCTAATTCCTGCTCTTATTGAAATCAGTGGGTCTTTAGCCATGATTTCAATATGAGCACCATTGCTAACCTAAACTCCATTTCGGCTAGGACAATCATAAAGGTAGATTGCTGTGATTATGTTAAGCCCCATTTTAGTCAATGGCAGGGACTCTACACTGGTGCACTCAAACTGAGAAGTAGACCACTAATTGTCTTAGTCACCTCCTGGGACTGAAATTTGGCCCTCTGTGAACAATGTCACATTTACAGCTACCCCAAATCTTGAGTTTTTCCTAAGTCTGCAAAAAGGTGATAAAATCCCTTTTCCTTTTTCAATCAATTTTTTAAAAAAATTTTTGTTGAACAGAAGATCAGGTTTCACCTTGTGAAACAAATAGAACAAAAAAACATACTTCAAGTTACTTTGTGCAAATGACTTTTGCACAAAGAACAAAATTCAAAATAAAAACCTACACAACTAATAGTTTACAAAGATATGTCATGCCATTTATCAAATGTACTTAAATTAAGCAAAATTTCATACTGTGAATATGATTGCAAAATATTTTTATTATGTTACTAATGTTCCATATTTTGAAAATTAAAACTCTGAGAATCACTAGAGTAATACTGTAACAGAAAATAAATTGTAGAAGGAAATTTTAAAACATATGTTGCTTGAAGTCCAAAAGCAAAAGAAAAAAACATCCAGACCAAACCAAACCAAAACAAACAATACCCAGTCCTTATATTTATAAAAATATAATGGCCCATGAGTACAATACTTCCATATTTTATCAGAGTTACTTTTAAAGTGTTCTCTGGTAATTAAAATTCACACAAACCCTCACTTAGATATAAGACCATGAATTACTGTGACACTTACCCAATTGTACCTTGCCAATTCACCATTTAGTTTCAGCTGTGAATACCATTTTGTGAATTGATTGCTGTTCTCCTAGCTGCAAATAAATGCATAATGAGCTTCATTATAGCTATTTACTACTTTAAATTTCAGCATGGAGATGGTGTTTTGTCATTTCTGGTTCTATGACACATAGCATAACATATTACACACCTACAGTACAAGACAAAACATTTTTCCCTTACTGGAAATATAAAATGATTTATAGGCATGTTGTTTATTAATTTCTCTTTCAGATAGGTCTGAATCTATTAGTCTTAACTCATTTTTTGAACCAATGGGTATTTTCTCCTATGCAAGGACTAAGAAAGAACTCTTCTTGTTTTTTTTTCCAAATGAACTCATGTGAAAAATCACAATGAATCAATGTGCTTGTCATATACTTCCCTTCTTACTTTTTGAGGATATAATAAGAAGGTGAAAGGAGTTATATCTATCACCATGAAATGACCTAGACTTGCTCATGATTGTTCTTGTATTTATTATGCTTGGAATTTCCTCCCAGCCTTCTCATATTTTTCTCTCATTTTAGAAAAGAATTAGGAGGTTTTTGTTTGTTTGTTTGGTTGGTTGGTTGTTTTCCTCCAGGGTCAGGTAGTGGAAGATCTCTCTTTCGCTGTTTGTTTTTATCATGAATACCCCAGGACTGATTCTGGTGTAGAACTGATTTTATACTATGATAAATTCATTGGCTCCAGCTGAATTATGTCTGATTTATATTTGTGAGATAACAGAAAGATGCAGCCACAGCCTAAAAATCCACTACTGCTCATAACCTACACAAAATATGTTTACACATTTTAAAGCCAAAGTCAAATACATGAATTATTAAGACATGTATATTCCTAGGCTGAGTGAGATGCTGATGCAAAATCCACTGAAGTTTTTTGAAAGACTCTTACTAATTTTAGTAGGCGCTGGATCAGAATTTTAGAATGTAAAGGAGATGGCACCGGAAGCTCTCTCAAGAATTTTCTCTGAAGCAAGAACTGCTATATAACAACAGATAATGATATTAGTCTGTTAAATTTCTCATCTCTACTTTAGAATTCTCTACCGCCCCACCAAGTTTCCACCCTCTCTCTCCACCATAGACATCAGACCTATTGGGAGTCCTCTGCAGGATCCAGAGGAGGTTGAGGGATAATATTAAAGTTGGTACCCTTTCCACACACGAGTGGAAGCTTAAAGTACTGAAGATCCTATCTCCACATAAACCTGGAGCAGAGTTTGTTGAGATGGTCTTGATCTACTGTTAAGCTTTGACTACAGCAGAGATTACAAATGCTGAACTTGTCACGAGGTTTTTAGCATTTCACAAAGGTTGATCCCTCTTCTGTAAAGTTGTCAATGCTAAACAAAATGATTAATTTGCTGTTGATTTGATAATAACTTTTGTTGATTTGTTAGTTGCATTTTATCATGGAAATAAAAATAGTAAATAAAATATGTGTTTACATTTTCTTATTTTGAGCAATGATCATAAAGGGTAAATGCTACACCATATCTTGAAGATTACCAAATAAAAGCATCAGAGCTGTACTCGGCAGAATTGTGACTGATTGTTTTCCATAACATAGAAATATAATCACTTTTGTAGAAAACAATTACATTTAAACACAATGACCCAAAACAAAAAGAAAATGACATGCAATGTTATAAAACTGTGAATCCCTCCAGTGTATGAGAAGATTAAGCCCATTGACCTTAATAGAATAATCATCACAATAAAAGAATTAAAGATAAACAACTGGGGAAAAAATCTACCCCCCCCCGAACACAATGACCCTGTATCCTCAAAAGAAGTGAGTTCAAAGAAATACACAAGGGATATGTATATTACTGCAACCAGAAACACAGCATCTCATTTTCCTATTCCCCAGACATTCAGGAGTAATAAAATGCATATTAACTTGGAGATATTTGAAACTGGATACACAGCTTTTGCTAATGAAGCATATCTGCAAGACAGAGATGGAAGAATGGGTCATTGGATGGTGGCTGAAACCCACAGCTTGACTTGTCAACTAAAATTGAAAGAATCAGTCAATTTATTATATATGCACATATAGCCAAGGTTTGTTGTGTTCAAGAATTGATTCTTCTAAAATAAAACACATACAGCTTGAATCTTCATTTTTGTTCTCAACTTCTTTGATATATTGAAAAGATGTTATAAAAAGATAGCCTTTTTAATGTTGGGATATCTTTCAAAAGAATTTGCTATTGAAAAATTCATTTCATTTGAAAAAAAATGCTGTTTTCCTTTTTTTTCTGATAGAGGCCTTTTCTGTAATTAAACAGGTATAGATGATTTTACAAACTCTGAAAGCTAACATAAAACTTTATCACATGGCATATGTGAAAATAACTAGTTAGAATTAAAAGATTTAATTAGATTACTTAAAGGCTAATCAAAGAAACTGCCTCAGTGACTTACTTAGAGGACAGTTTTTTAAATTCTACAATAAAAGGGTCAGAATCAGAACGGTGATGCACAATGAGAGAAACTATTTCAATGAAAATATTCCTGATGTGTAAGTTCTCCCTAGCCCATGTATGGAGAAAAAGTGATTTGACAGCTTCAAAGTCATTTAAAAAAAATCTTTCATATTTAGTTACTTTTTTGTATATCACCTAGTTCCCTACAGTTTTAAAGCTCTGTGTAAGATTGTAATTTGTACTGCATTCTATCAATTTATTAAATGTAACTTCACATTTCATGGAATAATAGTATTGTAGAAGACAGGGCCATCCCTGGGGGGAATCCTGTGGAGGGTGGGGTGGGCCAGACCACAACTGCCCCCATGCTCATGCCCCTCCCTTGAGCTGACCACTCCACCCCTGGGAGCAGGGCAGGCCAGCTCAGAGGCCAGGCTCCATGCTTCCACACCGCAATCCTACAAATCATTAATGAAGATATTGAGCAAAATGAGAGCAGTATGGGGGCACTTTGCTTCTTATCAGCTGCTAACTAGACATAGAGTCATTGATCACTATGCACTGAAACTGACTAACCCTTGCGAACAGCTTGCGAACAGGGGACAGCAAACAGGGGAATTTGCGAGGGAAGGAGTTGGTGCCAGGTGTGTCCTAGGTAAGTGATTGGATTGTGTCTTTTTCCCTCCAGGTGATTTGCTGACTGTGTGTTTGTGTCTTTTTCCCTCCAGGTGATTTGCTTGTGTCTTTTTCCCTACGGGTGATTGCTGTTAGTTGTGGGACTGTGCTTGTGTGATTGGGTGGGGGCTGTTTGCACCATTGTTCCCTGATCCCCTTTAATCAGCAGCTTCTAGCAGCCTCTAGCAGCCTTGTGATTGGCCTGCCCCCTGTGTGACTAACAAGGGGCAAGGGCTGACCTAGGCAGAGAAGGCCTTTAAAAGCCACTGCTAGAGCGACCAGAGGACAGCAAACAGGGGAGTTTGTGAGGGAGTTGGGGGAGGAGTTTGGTGAGGCCAAGATGGTGAAGAGGAGCCGTACTGCTGGAGCCAGTGCCCCTGCTATTTCCTTGAGCTCTGTTTCTACCCAGACAGAGCGTCTGACAATGGATATCTCCACCCAGATCCTGGTGTGGATTTGCAGGGACCGTGGCCTTCATTTTCCTGCCACTGATGATCAGGCTAGGGAGATGAGCCTATGTGATAGGTGCCTTCTGGTGGCATCTCTTCAAAAACAGGTAGGAGAGCTACAGGAGGAGGTATCACGCCTCAGGGGTATCTATGCCCTAGAAAAGTTCCTTGACAGTGTCCACGATGAGACCTGCAAGGAAGAGGTCCCTATCCCAGTACCAAGGGCTACTGCCACAGCTCTGGAAATGGATGGGATGCCTGTGGCAGAGGGAGGACAGTGGCAGCTGGTCACCTCTGGCAGTAGACGGTGCTCCACACCTGCTCACATCCCACCATCCCTTGTGGTGAGGAACCGTTATGCGGTGCTGGACACGATGCAGGAGGTAGAGGAGATGCCATCCACCCCAAAGCCTGGTCAGAACACGGCCACCTCACCTAAGAGGAAGTGTAGGGTTGTGGTGATTGGGGACTCCCTCCTGAGAGGAACGGAGGCA
The DNA here is from genome assembly GCA_007922195.1 of Podocnemis expansa. Taxonomy (NCBI): domain Eukaryota; kingdom Metazoa; phylum Chordata; order Testudines; family Podocnemididae; genus Podocnemis; species Podocnemis expansa. The sequence goes on along the minus strand of ML682013.1, from coordinate 2,557,977 downwards.
CCCATCTGTCACCCAGACAAGGCCTCTAGAGAGGTATGCTGCCTGCCAGGTGCCTGTATCCATGATGTAACGGAGGGATTGACAAAAATCATCCGCCCCTCAAACTACTACCCCATGCTGCTTATCCATGTGGGTACCAATGATACTGCGAGAGGTGATCCTCAGCAGATCAAAGGTGACTTAAGGGCTCTGGGAGCGAGGGTGAAGGAGTTTGGAGCACAGGTGGTGTTCTCCTCGATCCTTCCAGTCAAGGCTAGAGGCCTGAGGAGAGAGAGATGTATCCTGGAGGTGAATGCCTGGCTGTGAAAACGGTGTCGTCAGGAAGGATTTGGCTTCCTTGACCATGGAGTCCTGTTTCAGGACAGAGGATTGATAGGCAGAGATGGCCTTCACCTGTCCAAGAAGGGGAAGAGCATATTTGGGCACCGACTGGCTGACCTAGTGAGGAGGGCTTTAAACTAGGTTCAACGGGGGAAGGAGACCAAAGCCCACAGGTAAGTGAGAATGTGGGTGATCTGGGGGGAGGGATGGAACTTGGGGGGTGCTGGGACTGTAGCACCAGCAATAATAGAGAAGGTAGTTGGAACATGGGAAGGGAATCAAACAAATGTCTTAAGGGCTCTACTGAAGCCCCAGTATGCGAGGAGAGTGGGGGAGGAGAACTCCTAGAAAAAATTCAAGGAGGTTTATGTAATAGAATTGGAAATCAACATGACAAAATAGGGCAATCGGCCGGATATCTTAGTTGCCTATACACTAATGCGAAGAGCCTGGGAAATAAGCAAGAAGAATTGGTAATACTAGCGCAGACAGGGAACTATGATATCATAGGAATAACAGAGACGTGGTGGGATGGTCTGCACGACTGGAGTTCTGCCATGGATGGTTATAAACTGTTCAGGAAGGACAGGCAGGGAAGAAGAGGGGGAGGAGTAGCACTATATGTAAAAGAGCACTATGACTGCTCAGAGCTCCATTATGGAAGTGGAAGCGTGCCTGTAGAAAGTCTGTGGGTTACATTGAGAGGGGAAAGCAACAAGGGGGATGTTGTGGTGGGGGTTTGCTATAGACCACCAAACCAGAAGCAGGAGGTGGATGAGGTGTTCTATGGACAACTAGCGGAAGCTTCTAGATCACAGGCCCTCTTGCTCATGGGGGACTTCAATTTCCCTGACATCTGCTGGGAGGCCAATACAGCAGTGCATGGGCAATCCAGGAGATTTTTAGAGAGTGTTGGGGACAACTTTCTAGTATAAATGCTAGAGGAACCAACTAGGGGCCTTGCACTGCTCAACTTGCTGCTCACAAACAGGGAAGAATTGATCAGGGACGTAGAGGTAAATGGCAAGCTAGGCAGTAGTGACCATGACATGGTTGAGTTCAGGATGCTGATTAAAGGATGGAAGGAAAGAAGCAAAACAAAAACCCTGGACTTCAAAAAAGCAGATTTTGGCTCCCTCAGGGAACTGATGGGCAGGATCCCTTGGGAAGCTAATCTGAAGGGGAAAGGAGTCCAAGAGAGTTGGCTATATTTTAGAAAAACTCTGCTAAGGGCACAGGAAGTTGCCATTCCAATTAGGAGAAAGAACAAACATGTGAGGCAGCCAGAATGGCTTAGCAGAGAACTCTGCTCTGAGCTTAAACAGAAAAAGGAAGCTTATAGGAAGTGGAAGCTTGGTCAGATGTCCAAAAAGGCATATAAAGATATTGCTCGGGACTGCAGGGATAAAATCAGAAAGGCCAAAGGACAAATGGAGTTGTGGCTAGCAAGGGATGTAGAAGATAACAAGAAGGGGTTCTACAAGTATATTAGTAACAAAAAGAGGATCAGGGATGGTGTAGGCCCCTTGCTGAATAGGGCAGGCATCCTTGTGACAGAGGATGAGGAAAAAGCTGAAGTGCTCAATGCATTTTTTTCTTCAGTTTTCACAGGCAGGGTCAGCTCCCAGCCCACTACCATGGGTGTGGCAGATGGGAGAGAAGAAGACAGGCCCTTGGTGACGGAAGGTCAGGTTAGGGACTGCTTAAAGAAGCTGCAAGTGCACAAATCCATGGGACCGGACGAACTGCATCCAAGGGTGCTAAGGGAATTGGCCGACAAAATAGCTGTACCGCTGGCCGTTATCTTTCAAAACTCATGGGCTGTGTTCTCACAGCCCTCTTATTTTGAAACAACAGAGGTTGTTTCGAAATGAGATTTAGGCTGTTCCAACGATGCACGGTTGTTTCGAAACAACGATTCCCGTTGTTTCGAAACAACTTAAACCTCATGCGGCATCGAAACAACGGTTGTTTCGAAACAAGTTGTTTCGAAACAACGGTTTGCGAACACGTTGTTTTGAAACAACGGTTGTTTCGAAACAACCGCCGGACCTTCCTCCCAGGGTGCCCAGCACCCTGGGGAACAGGAAGTTCCGGTCTGGGCGTGCCTGTCAGGCAGCGTGCCCGCCGTGAGACAGGCACATGGCCTCACAGGCAGCCTCCTCCGCGGGGGGGCGCCGCAGGGCCCCAGTTTGGACCCGGGAGGACACCCTGTGCCTCCTGGGGGTCTGGCAGCGGCCGGACATCTTGTCCCGGTTCCGGGCATCGCACCGGAACCGGGACATTTACGCCGACATCGCGGCGGAGATGTCCGCCGCTGGCCACCCCAGGACCCTGGAGCAGGTCAGGAATAAAATAAAGATCCTGCACCAGGATCACTCACGGTCCCGGGAGGCCCGGGAGCTGCAGGGGGCAGGGAGCTCCACCACCTGCCCCTTCTATGAGGAGCTGCACCAGTTCCTGGGGCCAGAGCCCAGTGGCCACCCTGCAGAGGCGGTGGATACCGGGGAGCCCCTGAGCCCCTCATACGGCACCGAGGCCCACACCTCGGATGTCTCTGTTGGGGGGCCTCCAGCCATGCCACCGCCATCTGTGGTGGGGCCCACCAGCAGCAGCCCGGAGCTCTTCCCGAGGCCTGACCCGGACACCAGCGGGGAGGACCAGGGGCCGACCACCGCCCCTGGGTCCAACGTGGAGCCCGGGACATCACGCCGGACGGCCAGATCCCCCGTTGGTAAGTACCCCCCCCGAGGCACACAGGGCTGGGCCTGTCCAGCAGGCCCCAGGCAGCGGGGGGGCCAGGGCTGGGTACCAGGGCAGGTAGGGCACAGGTTTGGTGGGTGCAAAGGCACCCCCGTGGTCACAGGGCCCATGGGGATGGGTGGCACCGGGCGCACAGGGGCCCGTGCACCTGGTGGCAGTGGACAGGTCCTGGCCGGCGGAGGGGTGACCGCATCCTGGGTGGGGTGGGGAGCATGCAGGCCACACCGCTGGCCGGGAGCTGTGGGAGGGCCCCCAAGGACAAGGTGCGTCCCAGCCCAGCTCACCCCTGTGGGCACGACCAACGGGCGTGCCCCCCAGGGAACGGCCCCCAGGTGGCAGGCAGGGGGAGGACACGATCCCCTTTGTGCGGTCCTGTGCCCCTGGCCAGACCCTGAGTCCTGGTCCGGCAGGCTGTGTAAGCCACAGGGGTTTCCCAGGCATCAGCCCGGATGGGTGGAAGGGGCCTGCACTGCCATAGACCGCCCAGGCCCCGACGGCCACCCCAGCCGGACAGGATCGCCGCCCGGTGTCCCCCGGTGTCCCCCGCCGGGTACCGCCCTGGCCTCATCCCCGGACCTTGGGGACCAGGAACCCCACCTCTGGGCACTCCCCCATGGGATCCCGGGGCCCTCTGGCGGTCAAGGCAGGGGTGTGTGCAGTGGACAGGCGCGAACAGACAGGGTCAACAGGCGGCAGGGGCTGACTGTGTCTTGTGCTTCCCTCCTGCAGGTCGCAGGTCCGCCAGTGGCCAGATGCCGCCACCATCGGCACCCGGACGCCCAAGCCCCGGAGCACGCCACAGGCGGCGGAGGGCTCCAAGGACCCGCCTGCAGCTCCTCGAAGCCCTGGAGGGCCTGGGCGAGAGGATGGAGGCCTCCGCCCAGGCCTGGCGGGAGGAGCAGTGCCAGCGCCTAGACCGGCTGCTGGCAGTGGAGGCCGACCTGGCCAGCGCCCTAGGCCGCCTGGCCGACGACCTGCCAGCTGCGGTTCGGGACCTTGCGCAGCGGCTGCCGCCACCACCACAGGCCCCAGGGAGCCCACCGCCCGGACCTCCCCAGAGGCGACGCCGCAGGGACAGCAGCCGTGGGCGCGGCCGGGGTGCGCCACACCCCCCGGGCCACCCCCGGCTCCAGCCAGACATCCCCTTTCCCCTGACACCCCCAAAACCCCCTTCCCCTCCCAAGTTGCTGCCCCCCTCCCTGACACCCCCAAAACCCCCTTCCCCCTTGCCCGACACCACTGTAAATAAACCCCTGTTGCACCGTTTCTGAGTGTCAGTCTCTTTATTGGGGTTGGTGGACAGTGCGGGTGGACGGGTGGGGGCTGGCCATGGGTGGATGGAGGAGCGGGTGGTGCAGGGCAGGGCAGGCCTGGCCCTCACAGGTCCCCCTCCATGAAAGCGAGCCGGAGGGCATCGCGCATGGCGAGGGCCCGTTGGGAGGGCTGTTCCCTTGTGGGCACGGGTCCTGGCTCCCTAAGGTCCTCGGCGAGCTGTTCGGCCTCGGCCTCCCACGCTGGCTGAATGGGCTCCCCCCGCAGGTCACAGTAATTGTTCAGGACCACACATGCCCCGATGACGTGTGGCAGGGCCCTCTCCGCAAGGTGGAGCCGGGTGAGCAGGCACCGCCAGCGGGCCTTCAGGCGGCCGAATGCCCGCTCCACAACCTGGCGGCAGCCGGCCAGGCATCGATTGAAAAGCTGCCGGCTCGGGTCCAGGTGGCTGGCGTATGGCCGCATGAGCCAGGGCCTTAAGGGGTAGGCCGCGTCAGCCACGACGAGGACGGGCACCACGACGCCCCTGAGGTGGATGTCGTGGCGAGGAAAGAGGGTGCCCGCCTCCATGTCCCGGTGGAGGGAGGAGTTCCGGAGCACCCGGGCGTCGTGGGCCCTCCCTGGCCACCCGACGTAGAAGTTCGGAAAGCGGCCCCGGTGGTCGACGAGGGCCTGCAGAAGCATGGAAGGGTACCCTCGCCGGTTGCGGTACTCCGCTGCCCTGTGCTCCGGGGCCCTCACAGGGATGTGGGTGGCATCAAGGACCCCCACGCAGTTGGGGAAGCCGAGGGCAGCCATCCCGGGGATGATGTCGTGGAGGTGTCCTGGGCCCACCAGGCGCCGCATCAGGACCCGGTTGATCGCCCTGGCGACCTCATGCAGGATGGCACAGATGGTGGATCGGCCGACCCCGAAGAGGTGTGCCACTGCCCGGTGGGACTCCGGAGTGGCCATCTTCCATAGGGCGATGGCCACTCTTTTGTCCACCGGGATGGCACGCCTCATCGGGGTGTCTCTGCGGTGCAGGTACGGGGCAAGCTCCGTGACCAGGGCAGTGAAGCTGGCCCTGGTCATGCGGAGGTTGCGCCGCCAGTCCTCGTCGCCCCAGGTGCGCTGGGCGACCCGCTCCCACCAGTCTGGGCTGGTTTTCCGAACCCAGAGCTGGTGGGGCACAGGGGCAGGCAGGTCCATTAGTTCTGCCCTGAGTATCAGGTAAATGAGGGCCTGGTGTGGGGGCTGGGAGCCCTCTGCGTCCACAAACAGGGTGTCCCGCGTGTGCAGGACACCCTGCGGGCGGGCAGAGGGTCCCTGGGTGGCACGGCGCCCTCTGGGGTGCCGGGCACTGTCCATGGCTTGCTGTGTACTGCTCGCCTGGGTGGACAGGGAAGTGAGGTCAGGGCTGGCTTTTATGCGATTGGCTAGCAACATGGCCGCCGACATGGCCCAGTGGGGCAGCCATGTTGCCACACCTCCCATGGTGCCCTGCCCCTGGGGCGAAATAGCATGCCCACTGTGTGGACATGCTATTTCGATTCCCGCTTTTTTTCTTATTTCGAAATAACATTTTGTTATTTCGAAACAAGCGTTATTTCGATACAAGCGTTATTTCGATACAAGTTGTTTCGCAACAACCGTATCGAAATAACTGGCTGTGTGAGAACACAGCCATGGAGAATGGGGGAGGTGCCAGAGGGCTGGAAAAAAGCAAATGTAGTGCCTATTTTCAAGAAAGGGAAAAAGGAGGATCCAGGGAATTACAGACCAGTCAGCCTCACCTCAATCCCTGGAAAAATTATGGAGCAGATTCTCAAAGAATCCATCCTCACACACTTAGAGGAAAATAAAGTGATCAGGAACAGTCAGCATGGATTTACCAAGGGTAAATCATGCCTGACCAATCTCATTTCCTTCTATGAGCAGATGACTGGTTTTCTGGATGCGGGAAGCACAGTTGATGTGCTATAACTTGATTTTAGCAAGGCTTTTGATACAGTTTCCCACAGCATTCTCATTGGCAAATTAAGGAATTATGGGTTGGATAGGTGGACTATAAGGTGGATAGAGAACTGGCTAGATCAATGGTTTCAGTGTGTAGGAATCAATGGTTCCATGTCTAGCTGGCAACCGGTCACGAGTGGTGTGCCCCAGGGGTCGGTCCTGGGGCCGGTTCTGTTCAACATTTTCATCAATGATCTGGATGATGGAATAGACTGCATTCGCAGTAAGTTTGCGGATGACACCAAGCTGGGGGGACCAGTAGACATGTTGGAGGGCAAGGACAGGATTCAGGGAGACCTAGATAAATTGGAACAGTGGGCCAATAGAAATCTTATGAGATTCAATAAGGATAAGTGTAAAATCCTGCATTTGGGACAAAAAACCCCTATGCACTGCTACAGGCTGGGAAACATTCAGCTAAGTAGCAGCAGTGTAGAAAAGGACCTGGGGGTCATGGTGGATGGGAAGCTGGATATGAGTCAGCAGTGTGCTCTTGCTGCCAAAAAGGCCAATGGCATACTGGGCTGCATCAAAAGAAGTATTACCAGCAGATCAAGGGATGTGATCCTTCCCCTCTATTGTGCACTGGTGAGGCCACATCTAGAATACTGTGTTCAGTTTTGGGCTCCCCACTACAAAAAGGACAGGGACATGCTAGAGAGAGTTCAGAGGAGGGCAACCAAAATGATTAAAGGTCTAGAGCACAAGCCCTATGAGGAAAGACTGGAAGCATTAGGCTTATTTAGTCTGCAGAAGAGAAGATTGAGGGGGGATTTGATAGCAACCTTCAACTACTTGAAGGGATGCTCTAAGGAAGATGGAGCTCGACTGTTCTCGGTAGTAATGGAGGACAGAACGAGGAGCAATGGTCTCAAGTTGTGGTTAGGGAGGTCGAGGCTGGATATTAGAAAAAACTTTTTTACCAGGAGAGTGGTGAAGTCTTGGAATGAGCTGCCGAGGGAGGTGGTGGAGTCTCCATCTTTGGAGGTGTTTAAGGCCCAGCTGGACAAAACCATGACTGGGATGGTTTAAGTGGGAGTGGTCCTGCCTCTGGCAGGGGTTGGACTAGATGACCTATGAGGTCCCTTCCAACCCTATGATTCTATGAACCCATCTTGAACCCTGTTCACTACTCACTGAACCTGACTAAATAATCTTGAACCTATTTTTTCAGCACTGAGGACTGTTGGCTTCCTCCCCATTCTGGGTTGTCCAGTGCAGTAGTCTAGGAGCTGATCCTGTCTGTGAAGACTGAGGCAAGGAAGCATTGAGTATTTCTGCTTTTTCCATATCGTCTTCCCTAGGTTGACTCACTAATTCTGTAAGGGGCCCAAACTTTCCCTGAACTTCTTATTGCTAACACACCTATAGAAACCTTCTTGTTACCCTTCACATTCCTTGCTAGCTGCAACTCCAACTGTACTTTGTTATTCCTGATTTTACCTCTGTACGTTTCAAGCAATATCTTTATATTCCACCCTAGGCATCTGTACAATCTTTCACTACTTGTAAACTTCGTTTTTGTGTTTAAGCTCACCAAAGACCTTTTTGTTAAGCCAAGTTGGTTACCTGCCATAGTTGCTATTCTTTCTGCACGTCAGTATTATTTGTTCCTGTGCCCTCAGTAAGGTTTCCTTCAAATACAGCCAGCTCTCTTAGACTCCTTTCCCCTTCATATTAGCCTCCTGGGGCATCCTACGTATCAGCTTCCTGAGGGAGTCAAAGTCTGTTTTTCTGAATACAGTGTATATTTTACTCTTTCCTTTCCTTCCTTGTATCAAACTCCTAAGCTCAACCATCTCATGGTCAATGCTGCCTTGGTTGCCATCCATTTCCCCCACCAAGTCTTCCCTATTTGTGAACAGTAGGTCAAAAGGACCATGGTTCCTAGCAGACTCCTCCAACATTTGTACAAGAAAGTTATCCTCAGCTCAATGCAAAATGTTCCTGTATTGTCTGTGCTCTGTTGTACTGCTCTCCTAGCAGATGTCTGGGTGATTGGAGTTCCCCATTAGAACCAGGTCCTGTGCTCTGGAAACTTTCACTAGGTGCCTGAAGACAGCCTTGCCTACTTCATCCTTCTGGTTTGGTGGTTTGCAACAGATACCTAACACAATATCACCCTTGCTACTCTCACCTCTAAAACTAACCCAGAAACTCTCAACAAGCTTTTCTCTTGTTGTATATTGGAGCTCTGTGCATTGTTTTATATGTTTATTTAAAATCATTAAACATATTTCCACATGCAATATATTTGTTTTCTTAATAGGCATAATATATTACAACACATTTTCTTCCATTTAGTTTGACCCTATTTCAATTACAGTTGGTGGAATAACAAGAGTCCTGTGGCACCTTAGGCTATGTCCACACACAAGGGGTTGTTTCAAAATAGGTTATTTCAAAACAAGTCGTTTTGAAGTAATGCCCTTATTTCAAAATGACTTAATTTGAAATAACCAAAAACCATTTTGAAATAAGGGAAAAGCGGGAATCGAAATAGCATGTCCACACTGTGGACTTGCTATTTTGCTCCAGGCGCAGGGCACCATGGGAGATGTGGCAACCTGGCCGCCTCCCTGGGCCAACTCGGCGGCCATGTTGGTAGCCAATCCTATAAAAGCTGGCCTCAACCTCACTTCCCTGTCGACTCTGCCTAGCAGGACTCTGCAAGTGATGGACACTACCCAGCTGCCCAGCCAGTGCCATGAGACACTGAGACCCTCTGCCCACCTGCAGAGTGTCCTGCTGATGTGGGACACTCTGCTCACAGACCCAGATGGTGCCCGGCCTCTGCTCACAGCTGTCATCCAGCTGGCCTGCAGAGCAGACCTACTGCCCCTGCCCCCCTCCGTGCCTCGCCAGGTCTGTGCCTGGGAGACCAACCCAGACTGGTGGGAGCGGGTAGTGCTGCAGACCTGGGGAGACAACCAGTGAAGGAGGAACTTCAGAATGACCAGGGCCAGCTTCAACCTCCTGATCACAGAACTCACCCCACTGCTGCACTGAAGAGACACCCCTATGAGGCCTGCCATCCCTGTGGACAAAAGAGTGGCCATCGCCCTCTGGAAGATGGCCACTCCAGAGACTCACAGGTCTGTGGTGCACCTCTTCGGTGTTGGGAGGTCCACCACTGGCAACATCCTCGTGTAGGTCACCATGGCCATCAACCGGGTCCTGCTGTGATGCTTGGTGACACAAGGGGAGCTGCAAGACACCATTCCCGGCATGGCCACCCTCGGCTTACCCAATTGTGTAGGGATCCTGGATGCGACACACATTCCCCGTGTGAGCCCGGGAGCACAGAGCTGCGGAGTACTGAAACCGCAAGGGGTACCATTCGATCATTTTGCAGGCCCTTGTTGACCACTGTGGCCTGTTCCAAAACTGTTATGTGGGATGGCCACGGAGGGCCCATGATGCCAGGGTCCTCCATAACTCTGCCCTGTACCGGGGCATGGAGGCAGGCACCTTCTCCCCCCCGCATAACATTAATGTTGGGGGAGTAGAGGTGCCTGTCCTTATCATGGCGGATGCGGCCTATCCCCTGTTCCCCTGGCTCATGCGGCCATGTCCAGGACCCTTTGATCCCAGGTGGCAGATCTTCCACCGCTGCCTGACCCGCTGCCACCAGGTGGTGGAGCGGGCATTCGGCCGCCTCAAGGCACACTGGAGGTGCCTCCTCACCCGCCTCCACCTCACAGAGAGGACAATGCCGCAGGTGATCAGCACATGCGTGGCCCTGCACAACTATGGCGAGCAGTGGGGTGAGCCCATTGCACGTACCTGGGAAGCTCGTCACCAGGGACTATGAGGAACCCAGACCTGTGCCCACACAGGAGCAGCCATCCCAGAGAGCCTTGTCAGTGTGCGATGCCCTGATGACCACCTTTGCCCAGGAGGAACTCTGAGGGCCAGGCCTGCCCTACTCCACACCACCCTCTCCCCCGTTCATCCACAGCCAGCCTCCACCCATCCACCCGCACTGTGAACTACCCCCAAATAAAACCACTCAACACCAAGAATGCATTTCTAACTATTTATTGAACAATATAGGGGCTGAGGCAGGGAAGGGCTGCGGGGGGGTTACGGGATGGGGAAATGTGGGGCCAGTCTGGGGGTGGGGGAAGCAAATTGGGAGGGGTAGTTTGGGGAGTTCGGGGAGGGGTCCAGCAACTTGGGAGGGGGTGTTCAGGGAGGGGGAAGGGGGTGAGAGAGTCCAGGTGGCAGGGGGGAAGTCAGGCAGGGCTTGTGGGAGGGTCCGGGGGTGGTGGCATCCCCCACCCTTGTCCACGGCCACCGTGGGTCTGGAGTCGCCTCTGGAGAGGGCCAGGCAGTGAACCCCCTGCAGGTCGTGGAGGGGCCATCCTCTCCACCAGCTGCCGGACGCTGGTGACGATGGCCTCGACTGATGGTGGCAGGTGGTTGCTCAGGTGCTCCATGGCCTGCGCCTGGTGCTCCAGGGCCGTGACCACACTGTTATCCGCTGCTGCCACCTGCTGCAGGAGGTGGAGGGCTGTGTCCTGGCACTGGGCCTGCTCCCATCTCCAGGCCTGGGTAGATGCCTCCATATGAACTCCAAGGTCCTCCAGGCTCTTGAGGAGCTCTGCCCTCGCCCGAGGGGCCCTCCTCCTCCTCTGGAGTGCCCTCAGGCTGAGGCATCAGGCTGCTGGTCGTGGCTGGTGAGCGGCTGGGCGACCTGCTAGAGGGAAGCAGAAAACACAGTTGGCCCCTGCCACCTGCTGGCCTTGTCTGTGTGCAGCCTGTCTGCAGCACACACCTCTGCACTGCCTGTCAGCAGGACCCAGGATCCCATAGGACAGTGCCCTGGGGTAGGGCTACCGGCTCACACAGCCTCAAAAGGCCAGGAAAGTACCAAACAGAGGACATTGGAGGACACTGGGTGAAAATGTTGTCTGGCTGTGGTATTTGTTAGGGTTTAGGGGGCCCTGGAACACTTGCCTGTACAAATCAGTATTCTATGGCATTCCAGGATCCTTCAACCCCTACAGTAAAAAGCCTGACAAAATCCTGTACTTTAAACTGGATGCCAGGCAGAGAATGTGAGGATAAAAGGAAGAACAGGACAGTAAAAAGAGGACCACATTCTCCTTTCACCTGACATCTGGGAACCATATCCTGGAGGCACACATGCTAGTAGTGCCCACAAGGGTGAGCTGGACTCACCCACACCTTGCTCTGGTGGGTCTCCCAAGGCCACTTGCCAGTGGTGTGGCCTGCATGCTCTCCACCCCACCCAAGATGCGGCTGCATCTTTGACACCCAGCCCCATGAACCACCACCCCCCCAGGCACACAGGGGCCTGTGACTACGGTGCCATCTGTCTCTCAGGGACCCATGGCCAAGGGGGGGCCTCTGCACCTGCTGACCCTGTGCCCTACCTGCCCCGGTGCCTGGCCCTGTACCCCCTTGCTGCCCATGACCTGCTGGATAGGCCCAGCCCTGTGTGCCTCAGCAGGAGGGGAATACTTACCCACGGGGGCTCCAGAGTTCAGGCGAGATATCCTGGGCTCCGTGTCGGAGTCCCCAGGGGCTGGGATGGTATCGGGCTCCTGGTACTCCATGCTGCTCTCCACAGGGCCGGTGAACAGCTCTGGGGTGCTCAATGTAGCCTCCGCCACCGGTGGTGCTGTGGCTAGAGGCCCCCCGATGAAGACATCGGACCCAGTCCCCACTGCCTCCGGGCCAGATGAGGGTCTCTGCTGCGCTCCTGTGTCCAGAGCCTCAGCTTGGAGACCACTGGGCTCTGGACCCAGGAATGCATGGAGCTCCTTGAAGTAGGGCCAGGTGGCTATGCTCCCTGGCCCCTGGAGCTCCCAGGCCTCCCAGATCCAGGCATGGTCCTGGTACAAGGACTTCACCTTGCTCTCGACCTGCTTGGTTGTCCAGGGGTGCCCCTGCTCAGACATTGCAGCTGTGATGTCTGATTAAATGTCCCAATTCCGGTGAGTGGCCTGGAACTGGGACATGATGTCCGGCCACTGCCAGATAACAAGGAGGCAGCTAACCTCCTCGGAAGTCTACACAGGGGCCCTGCATCAGCCCCCTGTGCCACAGGTGCCTTGTGAGGCCATGCCTGCCAAAGGCCCAGTGCACACTGCCTCACAGGCACACCTTGGCAGGAAGTTCCTGTTTCTCCAGGGTGATGTGCACCCTGGGAAGAAGGTCAGACTGTTATTTCAAAACACCGCTTGTTTCAAAATCATATGTCCGGGAGACAGTTATTTCAAAATGAGTCGTTTTGAAATAACCATCATTTCGAAACAGCATGTCACAATGGGGTTATTTCAAAACAACTCATTTCAAAATAACCATTGTTTCAAAATTGAAAGGGTTTAGCCGTTTCAAAAGGACAGCTCTTTTTTTGAAACAACAGAACCCATTGTTTCAAAATGAGAGTACGTCATTTGGACATGCCACTTCTTATTTCAAAACAACCTCTGTTGTTTCGAAATAAGAAGCCTGTGTGGACATACCCTTAAAGACTAATAAATTTCTCTGAGCATAAGTTTTCATGGTCTCCAACCCACTTTGTCAAATGCATCAACAACAAATTACTTCGGGTATAAGTTTTTGTGGGCTCCAACCCACTTCATCAAATGCATCTGACAAAGTGGGTTAGAGCCCGTGAAAGCTTACTCCCAAAGGCTACGTCTATACTTAAAAGTAAGTTTGAATTAACTTAATTTGAATTAAATTAATAATGGTTAATTTGAACTAAGTTAAATTGATTTAACATGTCCTCACTAGAAACCCAAATCAAACTAGCACATCCAGGGACAGGACTTGCTAGTTCAGTTTAGCAGGGTGGCACCATGAGAAGTGTGGAACATGGCCCCCGAGAAAGGCCATGACCCCACACAATACATAGAAAGAAGAGGGCACCCTGAGACGAAGAAGGTCAAACAGCGTTAATTCAAATTAAAGGTTAGTTTGAATTAACAGCTTCTTTGGGTTAATTCAAACTAATAAGTTTGAATTAACCATTACTTCAAAGTTAAATGAGGTTTTATAACTTTGAAGTAAGCGGTCATTACTTTGAACCAAGGAATTCCTTAGTTAGAAATAATCAAAGCCAGTGTAGCCATGCATTAATTTAGTTTGAATTAATCCACATTAATACAAACTAAATTGTAAGTATAGACATACCCAAAGAAATCTGTTAGGATTTGACCACACACACATTGTTTACATTGAAATAATGTTGGTTATTTTGATTTAAAAAATGGTAGGTCCACATGATGTTCCCTATTTCAAAATGAGAAGCTCCCTCATTTTGATATAAGGAAAGTCATATCAATGTAATAAAGCCTAATGTTGTATTGATGTGACAGTTAAATCAAAATTGTTATTTTGAAATAATGCAATGCAGACGTTATTTTGATTTAACTGTTAAATAGATTTAACAATTTTTGTCCTTCTCCTTCCCAGGTGCTTTCCTTTTTCTATATATTGGGTGGGGGCGTGGCCCTTCTAGGGTTCCATGTTGCCACACCTCCCATGGTGCCTCTGTCCTAAATTGAAATAGCAAATCCTGTCCATGGACATACTCTTTCGATTTGGGTTTATAGAGGGGACCTGTTACATTAAGTCAATTTATGTTAAATCAGTTTAATGATTTTTATATCGATTTTATTGAATCAATAAAAGTTACATTGATTTAAGTGGTAAGTGTGGAGATCACATTAGTCTTTAAGGTGCCACAGGACTATCGTTTTTGCTGTACAAAGATTAACATGGCTACACCAATTAGAAGATTGGAATAAATTGATGTTCTGATATTTACAGGACAAAAATCAAACATGCTTTTTTTGGAAATGGAACAGTGACTGGCTGCAGTAATGCTTAGTGTCTATATTTCAATCTGCTGATGTCTTTATGGAGAATATCAGCTATCAAAACACAGAGATTAGAAAAGGACCCCTATAATGAGAGGAGGTCAGCAATTTATGTATCCCTTTTCCTAATAGCTTATGCCATCTTCCTCTCTGTCTTTTCCCCTCCTGCTCTCTCTTATATTCTCTCTCTCACATTCAAACCTATATTTTCTTGTGGCCCCCTCTCTTTTGTGTTAGTACCTTGCAGCCCCACCTTGTGATGGTCTGCATCCAGCCCTCCTGATGCAGGTCTGACAGGTATTAAGTCTTAGGTGTGTTCAGAGCATACATACAGGATCTGGCCCCACTGGAAATACAGGGAATCTCCTGCCTAGTTGAATATCCCACTTAGGGCCTTGTGGAGCTTTAGTTTGCACTAGGGTTCAGAGCAACACATTACCTATGAGGTGGTGTTAGGACTTAGGCAGTTTTGTGAATGCAACCCAGAAGAAATGCAGGCACCTAATGGATATAAGTGTGTATGGGTTAGGTGACAGATGACTGTCAGCCATGAAAATGTCAGTGGTACTTAAATGGACATGAAGGTACCTAAAAGGGTAAATAAAGGGACCTTAAAGGTACCTAAAAGGTCTGATATTCACTTAAATATGTTTAAAGATCCAGGCCTCAAGATTTATAGTAGGAGTTGGGATCCTAAGTCACCTCAGTGCTTTTGAAGATGTTAACCCTAGTCATTAAATTAAACCATTGGCCCAAATAGTTTTGTAATGATGCCTATGGCTATGGTCAATAAATTTCAGCGGAATTACTCATGTGATAACACAGTTTAACACATCTTAATTTGCTCAATTAAGAATGTAATTTCTAAAGTTCTTGCACCCTGTCATCCTTTCTTGTTTCTGTGACTGGTATTGGTTCATAACATTGGAATACTATTATTACTATCATTTTTGTTCCCAAGAAGGGAGACAAATGTAGCTACAGTAACTGCGACACACCGATTTTTTCTTCTATCTCCTTCAAGACAGCAGACTCTAATATTTTTGTAATACTGATCAAACTGTGAGAGAGGCCAGCATTTGTAAGATCTTGAACAGAAAAAAACTTGTTGTGTAGTTCCCAATAGAAGATTCCATTTTGGTTTCTCTGAAGTCAGCTTCTAGCTGTATTTACTTGATCCTGTGAAAATGCCTCTGAGGCTAGGTGAGAAGATGAGATAATTGCCTTGGATATTAGAGCATCTGACCTACTCAGGTAGAAAAGACTCCTTGTCTGTTTCGCTATAACAGTAAGTGCCTAACAACTTCCAGTATCTGAATCTCCAATTTTCATAAAATTAAGGGAAAGAAGACTGCCATTAGGAGTCATGTACTGCACATCCCATAGGGCAAAGCTTATTAATTATGATATCCAGAAAGGATCATCCATTTTAAACTTTTTTCCCTTGAAGACCTGTTCCAAAAAGTAATAAGCAATTTTGCATATTTGTTCCTTTCACTTTTGCCTCTTTTCTATTTCATTTTATTATTCTCAATGAATAGTATGCAAAGTTGATAGGCTAGATTCTGTTCTCAATTATGTTGATATAAAATAATATAGAATTTGTCTCACTGTACAAAAAACCCTGTAACATACATGGCCCAAGCTGTAAATGTCAATAAGAACTAGGGTTTATAAAAATATAGAAATAGAAGAAAGAATACAAACACATTCAAAGTCTCATAGGTTCCATGAATGGAAGGGTCCATTGTACTCATCTAGTCTAACCAGATAAGACATAGAACTTCTTCAAAATAATTTCTAGAGCATAACTTTTAGAAGAACATTCAACTGTGATTTTTTTTAAAAGTCAGCAATAAAGAATTTGCCATGACTCTTAGTAAGTTGATTAATTATTCTCACAATTAAAAAATTAATATTATTTCCCGCCTGAATTTGACTAGCTTCCAGCCACTGTGGAACATGTTAGATCTTTCTCTTCTAGAATCAAGAATCCATATTGTTACGCCAGAATTTAAAACCCAGGCAGCTTCTTTTTTTTCCACTCACCTAAAGGAAAAAATAAAATAAAAAAACTAGCACCAATTTTTCTGGGATAAATTCAAATATGGTCCACCTGCCTAAATGGGTAAAACACCCCAGTGGAAATACAGCTACAGCCCTCCCATCAAGAACAGGGTTAGAGCAATGAATTCTTTGAAAACACGTGTTAACATTTATTTAAATCTTACAAATATTACACTGAGATTCAAGAACTGAAAATATCTATTCTATGAATCAATAATTACTTATCACAGTGAGCATTGCACAATGTAACAGTTAAGTAGAATGCTGTTCAACTGCATTACAGTACATGAGCATAATTATAAACTTAACAATAAACTTATCACTTTAAACAAATGCATTAAAAATCACAAAAATCCTAACACATAGCTAAATTCCTAACAACTTCTGCAGCATTCAACAAGTGATGGCCGATCACTTGTGGAATGAGTGAAGATAGGTTTTTCTCAGTCATGCTACACTCACCCAGCTTTATTAACAAGCATGCCACAAGCACTCTTTTACTTATAGCACCTCACAAATCCCTCTGGATCATCAATTTGGATTCTATTCTGCTCCGTCAGAGACAAAGGTCCACCTTAGAATCTGGACATATAAGTTGGGACTCAGTTAGCCAAATTGTCCAGATCCATTAGTAAAACCAGTGCATTTCTTGGTACACAGCAGCCTGGTCTGGTCAGGATTGGGTCCTCAGGGCAGACTTCAGCTCCAGGTGGCTTGCTTCTCCAGTCAAGCTTGTCCTGTTCCTCTGGGTAGACTCCATGCCGTCCAGGTCTCTCAAGCCTCAATCCTCTGTTCCTCAGGTCTCAGGTCTGAATCTGGTTCTGATCAGCCACTCCTCTAGTTGGTGTCCTGTCTCTGCTCTGCTGCTCCTGTGGTCCATGTGCTGGTTCCACTCTATTGTTCCTCTGTGCTGTGTGCTGTTTCTGCTGACCTACTCTGTATAAAGCTAGAACTGGTTAGTTACCCTCCTCAGGATCCCTGAGTTTCTTACCAAAATTAGACAAAAGGAGTTCTTCAGAAGACACTGAGCTGCCTGGAGTCTCCTTCTGCTCCGTTGGTGGCTGCTGGGTTTCTGCAGTTCCCTCAGTGGCTGGGCTACAGTGGCTCCTTTGGTCCAGCACAGTTCACAGATATGGTGTCTCAGCAGGGTCCTGGTCCTTCTCCTCCAGGTTCCTCTTCGGGTTCCTCTTTGGTGCAGCTTGGCCGACTGCCAAAGCTTCACAAAGATGCTTCAGCAAATGTCTCCCTTTTTAAACCCTGGAGGCAAGGTGGGGGGGAGTGAAAGGGAATGAGTCATAGTCCTATGTGTGCTCCATTGCGGGATTGGGAGGGGAGCTATGAGTCATAAATTACATTAATTTTGGAAAGGGAGTGGCTTTAGATAAGGGAGGGGTGAGTTCTAAGGAGCACTTTTAGATAGGGGAGGGGTAGGTTCTAAAGAAAGGTTTTAGATAAGGGACCAGCAAATTCTAAGGAGTGGAATGGAGTTTAAGGTGGCTTTCTAAAATAAAATAGGGCTTAGGGCAGAATGTACAAGGGGTCTTCTTTAAAAATCACAAAATGGCTGCTGATCACTAATTTCAGCTGAACACTACATTTGTTATACTTACTAATTAATTACTTCCTAAAGTGTCCTACTTATAACTTTTACTTTGTAACTAAGTTAACACTTGTATTACAGCAATCTAATGATTATTCTGAGGATTTTTAAAAAAGGATTTTTCCCTATGAGTTTGCCTTCCACCATTTTGTGTCCCTGTCAGTTTGCCTTCTGCCATTCTCACTCATAGGCTTAAATAATTTTGTGACAAAAATCTCTGGCTACAATATGTTCCCGATATAGGTTTTTATAGATTGCAACCAAGTCACCTCTTAACTTTCCTCTTGTTAAGCTAAATAGTTTGAGCTCAAGTCTATTACTGTATGGAATCTTTTCCAATTCTTTCATTATTTTTGTGTCTCATGTCTGGAAATTAGTCATCATTTTTCTGCAGCAATGGATCCCAGAATTGGCTGCATCAATGCCAAATGTAGAGGTATAACTTCTCTGCTACTACTCAAGATTCCTTTGCATACATCCAAAGACTATACTAGCCTTTTTGGCCACAACATCACATTGATACATAGACATCCCAACTGTGAAGTAGAGCTGAAAAGAAATATAGAGTGGATCTGGAGACTAAGAAGACTGAGAACAGAGTGCTCCTCTACAAGAAATAAGCTTTCCAATTCTTCTCTCTGTATAAACCCACTCTAAATTGTATTTATGCTCATCCAGATTCCTACACATGAATTATCTGAACACAAATAATGTGTAGTAGTTTGTGGATACAGAAATCTAAAATCCCCATCCTCTACTGGGAAATTATTTTACAAGTAATTTTGCATTTACCATTTAGTTTATATATTGTTCCCTTAATAACTTGATATTAGCCCTATAAGAAACTGTTAACTTCAGCACAGTATGATTTATGAGTATTTACAGTTAAAGGGCCAATTTCATATACTTCTTTTTTATACTTTTTTTTTTACTATATTAATATGTTCATCAACTTCAACTCTTTGCAAAGGAACTGAGAACTTCCCTCCTGTTTCTTTTAATCACCATAAAGATTCAGTTGTCCAAAGTGGCCCACAAACCTCCACTGATTTATTAATATAATCAAAGTGAAAATAGAATCATCTTACGTTATCTTGAAATCTTTCGTTCACCTGCCTTTGTTATTCATGCACTTCTAACTGATGCATGCCTCCCTTGTTACCCTTCACAGGTCAATCCATGTCTTTCTTTCCAGTCTTAGTGGGGATTAGGCATATCTGGGATATATATCTGAAAGAAGAGTATACTGAATAGTCTACCACCTATAAATACACTTTTAAAACTCCTGTAAGTACATAATATGGTCTTTAGTTCAGCCATTAATATTTTCTTCATAATATCTCGTAACAGCTGCAGATTTTATATAGTTCTTTTAATTTGACATTTTCTGTACTTGGAAATCTGATTAAAGCCTTGGCAAAAATATATCTTTCACAATAGACATGCACAATAAATTAAGTAACTCTTACTATTTTGGAACTGAAGTATATCATTGCCATTTAGCCGTTTTATATTTTAGTGAGTAGGGTGATGGTCTGGGACTCAGGAAATCTGCAATCAAATCCTGACTCTGTTACTCATTGTCTGTATGACCTTGGTCTACTTACCCTCCTTGTGCCTTAAGTTAGTTTTCCCATTTGTAACATGGAAATAATACTGACCTCTTTTGTAATGCACCTTGAGAACTACAGCTGAAAAACAGTTGGTGCTATTATTCATATTAAGTAGGTGGTAATATAATTTTGGAAAAGTGCATAGTATCAACAGGTTCTAGTATTAAAAAACTGCTGAAGAACTCTGAACTTAGGAGACATGATTATTGTGGGCTAAATGCCAAAGTCTTTTTTGGGGGGAAGAGGGGAGGGGCTTGTAGTCAGTCCTTCCTCAAGTAACGTTTCTATGGGTATGTCACAGCATTTGTCAGTCACTACTGAGAATACCACGCTGCTAGTCCAGTTCATGTGGTCTCACAGTCATAAACACACACCAGGTTGCCACCTTTTTCCCACCTGTGTATTTAGTGTTCCCTTACACAGCCTGGTAATGAACTGAAGGTTTCCATGCACCGTTCATTCCTCAACCCAGGTTCATGCTCTGAATTCTCCTTTCATTTCCTGTTCCTCCCACTTACGTCCTTCAGTTACTGAGCCAACTGCCCCTTTAGTTCACCAGTCACCACCCAAATTAAGCAGCCCTCAAAAGGAATTATTTGACATCAGTTATAAACCTGTACTCTCCCTAGTGTGCTTAGTGCACTCCAAACAATCTCAGTGATCAGGATTCCCCTACTAGTACCCTGTCACAGGGAGCTATTTATAGTTTTTTCCTAAAGATGATAAAACTGGGACATGAATAAATCAGTATTTATTATACAGGTAAATAAAATACAATTTCCTGTATCTGACTATGAGTTTGTCCATAGTGTTATATGATATGTGCTTGCAATTAAACTATATACCAGGAATGTAGATTACAAATAGTATTTCTACAGATATTGTAGGAGAGTGATATGAGGTACACAATGGCAAAATTATGGACTGACTGATACAGGACTCAACTAAGATTTAAATGAAGATAATATAATTAATGACAATCCACAAGAGCTGATGAAAAATAGATCCATACACTATTTTTTTTCTGAAATCACAGGTACAGCTGATAAAGATAACGGCACTGATGTAATATAATTAGACTGTCATATGGTATTTGAGTTGTACCACATAACATTTTGATTAAAAAGCAAGAAATACATAATATTAAGAGGTCACATATTATGTTAATTAAAAGCTTCCTGTTAGGTCTCAAGTGTAAATAAGTAATCATTGCTGATTGGGTGTGTTTCTAGTGGGGTTCCCTAAAGATCACTTATGGGCCCTATGTTATTAAATATTTTTATTCACTAACTGGAAAGGAACATAAATGTTGCAAACAACAAAAAGATTTGGGGAGGGGAAAATAATGACGTGAACAGTTCACTGATAAAAAGCTCTCTGGATTGCTTGGTAAGCTAAGTGCAAGCAAACAATAGATATTTAAAGACATCCAAACATAAAAAATTGTTCATCTAGGAAGAAAGAATGTAGATTGTACTTACAGAATGAGAGACTCTATCCTGAGAAGCAGTCATATTGAAAAAAATCTTGGCATTTATGGTGGATAATCAGATGGGCTCCCGGTGTGATGCTTGGCCAAAAAGGGCTAATGCATTCTTGGATGTGTGCAAAGAGGAACTCTGAGCAACAATAGAAAGGTTATTTTACCTCTGTGTTTGGCACTGGCACACCACTTCTGGAATCCTGTGTCCATGTCTTGTGATCACAATTCAAGAAAGATGTTAGTAAATTGTAGAGGCTCCACAGAAGAGTCATGCGAAGTATGAAAGGATTGGAAATCATGCCTCATAGTGATAGACTCAAGAAGCTCTGTCTACTTAGTTTAGCAAAAGTTAAGGGATGACTTAATCAAAGTTTACAAGTACCAGTATGGGGAACCAAGTACCAGTATGGGGAACTCATCATTCCGTAATAAAAATTGGCTGGAAGTTGAAGCTAGAAAACTTCAGATGGGAAATGAGGTGTCTATTTTTAAGATTGAGAGTAATTGACCCCTGGAACAATTTACCATGGTCATGGTGGATTTTCCAGCACAGACAATTTTTAATTCAACACTAGATTCTTGGATAATCTTGTGGGCTGTGTTATACTGGAACTCAGACTATTTGATTGCTATGATCCTTTCTGGACTTAAATTTGTAACTCTATGACTGAATAAGAAAAAATAGGCAAGTATATAAAAGATTTATTCTGAATTATTCAAATTAAATTATATGAGTTCTAACAATGCTTTGGTGTTATATCACATATCACAGACTATTTATACAATGTTATTCTGAAGAGAAACAGTATACTGAGCACTTCACATTTTACTGACTACATAGTTAGAGCTGATGAACACAACTGGAAATGAATTCTTCATTCATGTACCTCTCTTTTTAGACAGTAATTTTAAACGCTGAACACTGAAAAAAAATATGTAGTGGGTCCTTGCTTGTTCTGATCAACTATACTAAAAATGACCAAATCTGCTCTGACTCTTCTCAAAAGCTTTCCCTACATGCATTATGCTTATGACTTTTACGGATATTTCCAATAACATCATTATGTAATTTTAAAAATGGCTGCTATGGTCCTGAGTGGAGAAAACATGTTAACTGGTAGCATAATGTCAGAATACTTTCAGCAAGTAGTGATATATTCATCTAAAGCACATGGGCATAGGGTGAAATTTAATTCACCTATAAAATAAAGCCTGAGCAATGGGGTCTGTGCATGGAAAATCTGATGGGAATAACAAATGTTGAAAAGTAAATGCAATATCTATAGTACTTTCATTAGTATGTTATGGTTGCTGTCTACTCATAAATGTCATGATTATTCCTATTCCCTAAATCATATTTAAGAACTTCACCACACCAAGAAAGAATCTTTTTTTTTCTATGGTACAGTGTACATAAGGATGTTTCCCATGCATGGGATGCCTCCTCCCATATAGACATCCTTTCCAGGCTGAATTTCACCCTTAAATTGGGAACCATGGTTATGCAGAAATTCACTGCAGAGATATTTTCCATACTGGCCTCCAAGAAGTTTGTGCGCAGTGAGACTTGGAGGCAGGCCAATGCTAAGGAATCCATGAGATACGTAAATGCAGTGACCCATATACCATATGCAAATCTGGGAGGGATCTGTGATCACTGTTATACTTAAGACTGGAAAGGCAGCTGTGATGTACCTGGGTGTGTAAAGATAGCCTCATCATTCCTTTTTGCAGAGTTATTTTTTATTTTTCAGTTAAAAATTCAAATATTTCTTTTTAAATATCATGGGCTAGTAAAATAAATACTGAGTAGAAACAGATTTTTAATGGTAAACGTCTCTTGAAAATACCTCCATAAAGTGTGTTGGCAACATCTGAGGTGATAGAGTGGAAATACTTTTCAAGCATTCAATTTCTTATAATTATCTTTCATCTGCAGTAGAATTATCAGGTTTATTTATTTATTTATTTGTTTATTTATTTATTGGTAAAGTAAAATGCTAAAGCTCACAAAAAGACATTTCACAAACAGTTGGTTTTGAATATAACTAGATTTCTTTAAACTGAGGCATAATGTATGCATGTATAGTCAATCCACAATAAATTAGAATTTAAGGGCTTTAATCACTTGTATTTCCTATCAACGCATGAACAAGTTGTATTGAATATTGTAGCTTTTGGTCAGAGAAGATAGCAGTAGTAGAAGCAACTGTCAGAAACTGATAATGATTCAAATTGTGCTATCATGAAATGAAAGCAGTCCAGCAATAACCAAAGGAGGCAGATACAGAGTGAAGTCATGAAACACAGGTGGGACTGCAAGGATTTAGAGAACCCAGTAAAGACCATACTGCTGTTGCATATTGTAAATTGGAGATGTATTCCTGAGTCCATATTTGTGGATTTCTATTACTGTGACAACTTTCATACACTGATAAAATAAGCACAGCTGAGATATAGAGACAGCTACACCTGTTGGGAATAGACATCTGCATTCCCCACTGGATGCCACTATTTGATCATATTTTAGCCAGCTGAAGACCTGTTCAGGTTTTGAGAGTGTAGCTGAGAGGAGTTAGTAACTTTAATTTAAATATGGCCCTTCTTAGGAAGTATATGAAGCATGTTTTATTAAAATATCTGAAGCACAACTGCAGTGGGTTCAATAAGAGATGCACAGCGTTATAGATTGTCAGAATTAAAAAAAAAAAAAAGCTTTACTTTTGATAGTATCAGCTTAAGCTATGAAAATGAGGACAATGCACAATAATGGTAGGCACACGCAGATGCTGAATTCCACAGAACATTCTGCACAGAACTTATAAGTACTGATCTTGAGTTTCTAGTCAGATGCCGGCTAATAAGAAATTTACTATTTTTTGTTTACATCATTTAAATTAAAATATTTCATAGCTAAAGTGTCAAGAACTTCTTTCCCCCTTTAAAATATGTATGGTCTGAAAGTGTGGATAGAATATGAAAGAAAACAAGTGATGTAATCAGAATGGGTTTCCAAAACTATTCAGCACTGACCATTCTCTATTCCCATCAAAGTCAGAAACAGTTTAGCTATTGACTTTGATTGGAACGCAGTAGGGCAAGATGAGTACTTTTGAAAACTTTTCTTTGATTTGCATCATCCAAATGATATCAGTTGAACCCCCAATTTCAGTACTGCAGGCACAAAATGGGAAACCTAAAAACTAAATTTTTGAGATGCAAGATCATTAGACAATAAGGCCCAGATTTTCAAATTTCAATTGACATTGGAATCAAAGAGAATTAGATACTTAAATACCTTTGAATTCTGATCTCAAATTATTAATGTAATAACAAGAACTGAAAAGCTGAAATTATATAGAAAGGTTTATATGATTTGATGTAGGTGCTGCACAATATGCATAACAGTTTCTGTACTGTTCATATTGAAATATTTCTGGATAATATAAATGTACTATTCTCCATTCTTAAGTATGTTTCTAAAACTATTCTTAACCTAAGAAAGAACTTCCTTTGGGTAACTGAATTATACAGTCTGTCAAATGGCCTAAGAGGGAAAAAAGCAAACCTCAAACTACACCAAAAATGTATGAGCAGAAAGGTTAGGCTTTTGTAGTACTGACTTTCTTCTTTGAGTGCTGTTCACATCATTCAGTTACAGGTGTCTATGTGTTGCAGCCCACAGTTATCTGGAAAGTCTTTTAGCCCTAGCCTATCAGCTCAGGGTCATTGGCCAACGCCCCCTCCGTGCCACAACTGTGGATATATATATGACCCTGACCCCTCTCAGTTCTTTCTTTCCACCACCAGCAATGGTACTGGAACAGCCCACTCTTGCCATTGTGCAAGCACCTGTCTAGTTTGTTGTTTTTCAATCAAACCCCTCATGGGAGCTGTCCTCCTTTCTCCCTCATCATGTGCAGATTCAAGCCTTGTGTGAGTTGCAGCAAGGCCTTCCCAACTGACGATCCCCATGAGAAGTGCCTCTTATGCCTGGCTGAGTCTCACCAGGTGAATAAATGTTCCATATGCAGGTCCTTCAAACAGATGGATGGACAAGGACAGGGAGTGAAGGCTGTGCAATATTGCCCAAGAATAAGCCTTGCAGACAGCTCCGGGTAAGCCTGATGCACCCAAAGGCTCACCGGCGCCATGTGCCAGGTTGGCATGAGAGCCGTCTCGATGCTGCTCTCTTTATAATGATAAAAAGCTGCGATTGGCCTCTGACGTGGCACTGTCTCAGCACCGTGCAACCTTGACACTGGCAACTCTGTCCCAAGGAAGGGGACCAGAGTGCTTGCCAATGCCTTTGACTCCAGAGGCCTTCGCCACGGCAAAGGCACTACTCCAGCTGCTGGCCCCCATGCCGCTGAGGCCCACTCAGTCTAGGGGCAAACCAGCCTTCCTTTTGGAGCAGTGGATGACTTCAAAAAGCGGGCTAGCAAAGACACTGCGCCTGCCAATGGAATCCCCTCTAGCACCAGAAAATGACAACAACCCAGCTCCTGAACAAGGGGCTGGAAACAGATACCTTTCATCCCCCAAATCCTTATGTGAGCCCTCAGTACCATGCTCACAGGGTTTGAGGCATGTGAGATCCACTTCCACCTACCCCGCGTCCTCCCATGATGAACCCTGGCACTGCTGCTCCCCGTTGACCCTGACACCGACTCTGACGGTTTTGAAACCTTCAGGGAAATGCCACTGTAAGTCTTCCCCAACTTCCACATTCCAGGAAGACCAGTCCCTGGCTCATTCCGTCCAGACACCTTTGGCACCTACCCCATCCCCTCTGACTCCACCAGCACTCACAGGGACACGGAGCTGGTCTCATGAACACCAGTGCAATAATGATGGCCACTGGGAGGACAGAGGTTGTTCCTTGACATGTCACAACTTGGCACCATGTTCTTTCAGGGAGTGGTCTAGCAGGTGAATGGATTGGCTAGTGGAGGATGCGCCTGCCTCTCCAGGCCATTCGGTACCGGCTTCATCCAGGACCTCTGATGTGTCTGAAGCCTCAGATGAGGAAACCACCCTGGCAGTGTTTGGAGCAGCAGATCACGGATTCCCTTGTCTTCTTCCCCGGATGAAGCCAAGTACCAAAGGCCCCTGGCATACAGGGACGACCCCCGGCCCAGCAGGATTTATTGAGATGCATGGCAGCAAACCTAAATTTGGACCTTAGGGTCGTCAAAGAGGACTTCAATCCCCTCTTTGACATGGGTGAAGCAGACCCACCTGCCAGGGTCTCTGTTTCACCTACATGAAGAGGTATATAAAATCACAAGGGCATGGTGGCAAGCTCCTACTTCCACTCCATCCATGTCCAAGGCTGCAGACCAGAAATACCATGTCCCATCTGGCAAGTTCACCTTTCTGTTCCACCATCCCATTCTAGGTTCTTTGGTAGTGGATGCCATCAATCAAAAGGAAAGACAGGGCCAGCCAGCCTCCACTCCTAAAAATAAGGAGGCAAAGAAGCTGGACCTCTTTGGCAGAAAGGTCTACTCCACCTCAGCCCTCCAATTGCATAGAGCCAATCATCAGACCCTCATAGGAAAGTATAGTTTCAACCTCTGGAGATTCACAGAACATTTCCGTGACATAGTTCCCAGGGAGCACTTCCAGGATTATAAGACAATGGTGGAGGAGGGTGTCTTGGCCTCCTGTGATGCCCTGATGACTTCCTGGGATGCATCTGGCACTGCCTCCCATAATATGGCCTCCACAATATCGATGCAGCGAGCAGCCTGGTTGCAAGAGCCTGGTCATTCCCAGAAAATGCAGCTGGCGATTCAGTACCTCCACTTTGAAGGTCCTGTCTTATTTGCAGGATCCATGGATTTCAAGCTGCATGGCATGAAGTACTCTAGGGACACCTCAAAGTCCCTTGGAATGTACACACCTCAGGGAACCAGATGCTCCTTCAATTCCCAACAGTCACAGCAGCAATCCCAACAGCTACAACAGCAGCATTAGCCACAGTGGTCGTGCCCAAGGTCCTATCAACAACTTCATCATCAGTATGGGGGAACTGACAGGGTGAGAAACTGGTTGGGCAGGGGATCCAAATCCCAGTCTACAGGTCAGGCTCTCTGACAGAGAAATAGCTCCTCCCATTCTATTTGCCAAAGACAGCATTTCTAACAGTCAGCCAGAGGACCACCATATGCCCATCCAACCCCCCCCGTCTTCAACAACCGTTTAGCTCCGTTTCTATATCACTGGTCCAGTATCACAACCAACTGCTGGATACAAGACACAGTATCCAAAAAGTACTCCATACAATTCACATCAATACCTCGAAACAGAAAACTGCCCGCTCACTCAAACCTTGGAGATCCAGAGCTCGATCTGCTGCTAAAAATGGAGTGAAAAAAAAAATGCTTTCCCTGGGATTGTTAGAAAAGATCCCAAAGAAGCAGTGGAGGAAAGGTTTCTGTTCCAGCTACATCTTGGTCAGTGACCTGAGGCCTATCCTAGACCTCATAGCTCTAAACAAATACTTAAGGAAAATAAAATTCTGCATGATTTCTTTATCACAGATCATCCCAGCTCTAGACCAAGGGGATTGGTTCACAGCCCTCGACCTAAAGGATGCTTACTTCAACATAGTGATAAGACTTGAACACAGGAGATTGCTCCAATTTGTGGTGGGAAGGAGTCATTTTCAGTTTACGTCCCTCCCCTTCAGTCTCTCCTTAGCCCCAGGCGTTCATGAAATGCATGATGGTGGTGGTGGCACACCTGCGGAGGTGGGGTGTGAGAATATACCCTTACCTCAATGATTGGTTAATAAAAGGGAAATCAAAACACCAGGTTCAACACAGCATCAGAGTTACAAGAAAACTGCAATTACCTGGGACTGTGCATAAAGTTGGAAAAATCAAAACTCTTGCCACCCTGAAGAACAGAGTTTATGGGAGCCCTCTTAGACTCAATAAATGGGAAAACATCTCTGCCCCTTTCAAGGTTTCAATTCATTTGCATCATCATTTCAGAGCTCCAGAATGCACCAATCACCACAGCCAGATGGTTCCTCCATCTTCTGGGTCACATGGCAGCCTCTACCTCCATGATAAGAATGGCCCACCTCAGAATGAGGCCCTTTCAGCTCTGGCTAGCTGCAGCCTTCCATCCACAGAGAGAGCAAGGTACTGTCGGTGCCTCACAATGTACTAGGAACACTGGCAATCTGGAGGGACCAACTGTTTGCCGGGAGGGTTGGAGGGCATTCCCTTTGAGACCTTGAACTCTACGGTGATCCTGACCACTGTTGCCTCAGACATGGGGTGGGAGGCCCACATCTCGGGGGGACTATCAACCTAAAGGAACTGGTCATTTGGGGACAGACTCCTTCAAATTTATGTTAGCCAGTGGGGCCTTCCTGGACTTGATAAGGGGTAAAACAGTCCAGGTCCTAATGGACAACACAACAGCCATGTTTTACAGGAACCATCGGGAGGTGCTCGATCCCTGGCTCTCTTTGTGTGGAAGCTACCAACCTGTGAGAACTGGCCCTGACAGTCCACTTTCCCGGGGTAGACAACAGCACAGAAGACTCACTGAGCAGGACCTTCTTGTCCCATCATAAGTGGTCTCTGCACACAGAAACTGCATCCCATATTGTCAGTCTGTGGGGTACACCCTAGGTGGACTTATTTGCGACACATCAGAATTGGAAGTGTCATCACTTTTGCTCTCCTAGGGGCCAAAAGAAGGGCTAACTTTTGGATGCCTTTCTAATTCCATGTGTGTGGGGGATCTGCTGATGTAGGCATTCCCACCAATTCCCCTGATCCACAGGGTCGTCCTGAAAAGAAAGAGGGCCAGAGAAGACATGATACTGATATCTCCAGACTCGCGAAGGCAGCACTGGAATTTGATCCTAACGAACCTATCAATAGACACGCTGTTCTGCCTTCCCCACAGGGCGGATCTGCTAACACAGGACTCGGGCCAGTCATGACACCTGAACCCGAGAGTGCTGCACATGACAGCCTGGGGGCTGCATGGTCAAATGAATCTGAGAAACTCTGTTCAGAAAGGGTTCATGAGGTATTGATAGGCAGTAGGACACCCTCAGCGAGGGCTAACTATATGGCTAAATGGACACGCTTCTCCCTCTGGTGCAGAGAAAGAGGGATAATACTGGAGTCAGCTCCCATTTGCTCCATTCTCAGCTACCTCTTGGACCTTAAAGATAGGAGCCTATTGACCCCCTCTCTCAAGTTTCACTTAGAGGTGATCTCAGCCTTCCATGATAATGTGGAGGGGGTCCCAGTGCTCTCACCCTACTTACACCAGGTTCCTGAAGGGTATCAAGAGGATCTACCCACAAACCAGGGAACCTACTCCACAATGGGACTTAAATGTGGTGTTCCACAGCCTGACAGAGTCACCCTATGAACCCTTGGACTCTTTGACATTGTTGGTGCTCTCATGGAAAGAGGCCTTTCTAGTAGCCAAAACCTTAGCTAGACAAGTCTTGGAATTGACAGCCCTCTCCTTGGAACCTCTGTACACCAGGTTCTTCACTGACAAGGTGTTGCTATGCCTTCATTCATCGTTCCTCCTCAAGGTGGCCTCCCCATTCCACCTGAACCAGGACATTTGCCTCCTTGGTATTTTCCAGACCCTCAGGTTACGGAGAATCAGAGGAAGTGGCATACCCTAGGTGTTAGAAGGGTGCTCCTGACATACATTGAGCACACATGCCCATTCCGCAAGACCTCCCAACTCTTCATTGTGGACGTGGAGTGAAAAAGAGGACAGCCAGTGACAACACAGTGCATCTCCAAGTGGATAGCAAAATGTATTAAAGACTGCTACAGAAAGCCATGTACACCCCTCCCAGGAGGGTCAGGGCACATTAAGTGAGAGCCCAACTTTCTTCAACAGCCTTCCTTGTGCAGGACCTGATCCAGGAAATCTGCAGAGCAGCCACGTGGTCGTCAGTGCATACCTACATGACATACTATGGTATTGTCCAACAGGCACAAGAAGACGTGTCATTGGGCAGAGCCATACTCAAAGTGGGTATGCCGTAACTCTGCCCACCATCCCAAGTATGGCTAGCAGTCACCTGTAACTGAATGAGGTGAGCTGTGCTTGAAGAACAGTGGCTTACTGATGTAACTGTCCTTCTTCGAGATGGGCTGCTTACATACATTCAGATCGCTCCCTCCATCCCTGCTACTTGGAGTTGGCAAAAAGAAGGGACTGAGCAGGGTCAGAGTCAGGGTCAGGTTCATATATATATATATCCATGGTCATGACATGGAGGGGCCGTTGGCTGCTGACCCTGAGCTGAGAGGCTAAGGCTAAAAGACTTTCCAGATAATCGTGTGCTCCAGCACGTAGACATCTCTAACTGAATGTATGTGAGCAGCCCATCTCAAAGAAGGATGGTTACATCAGTAACCCACCATTCACTGGCCCAAGACGTGGCTTCCCAAGTGTCTTTTCAAACTAAGATCTCACAGTAGATGTCCTACTAGTTAGCAAATCTGGTCAGTTCGTTGTTAGGCTGGCCAGATAAAAAGTATGAAAACTTTGGACAAATTTAGGGGTGGGAGGAGCTAATAGTCACCTATAAAAGAAAAAAAAAACAAATATTGGGACTACTTCTACAAAATGGGACATCTAGTCATTCTATCAATTGTAAAATGGCTTTCATGGCACTTTCTGACACTGTTTCCCAGCAGCTGGAAGCTTTAAACTTTCTGTGCCATATTGAAAGACAGGCAGAATGCTCTATCCCAGGGGTTCTTAACCTTTTCAATTGGGTGGACCATTATTTAAAATAAAAAAAAAATTATGCCCCCCTAGGTGAGAAGAGGCACACCCACTGCTGTGATCTGGATGTGGGTGGAGAGAGGTGTTCCCACCACTGGGATCCAGCTGTGGGTGGGGAAAGGTGCCCCAGCCACTGGGATCTGGCCCCCTCCATGGAGTGGTGGTGCCGATGGGATCTGCCCCCCCTCGCTGGCTGCTGTAGAGTGGCAGTGCCCCCACTTGGTTCTGGCCCTGGCTGCGGAGCAGCGGCACTGCTACCAGGATCTGTTCTCCATAGCAGAGTGGCAGCCCTGCCAGGGTCTGGCACCTGCTGGCCACCGTTAAGTGTCAGTACCCCACCGGGTTCCAGCAATGGCTGGGGTGCGTGTCCATGGACCTCCTGCAACATTTTTGTGGTTCCCCAGGTGTCTGTGGACCACAGGTTGGGAACCACTGCTCTATCCTTTTAGTTTCAAGCCCCTGCATAGGCAATGTGGTCACAGAGCATGCTATACATGAACGTAAGTACAGGTAGGAAAGAAAGAAAATGAGTTAAGAACAAGGGGATAGGGTGACAGGCTCAGAAAGACATAAAGAGAAAGGAAAGGTTTATAGGGGTGTGTAACATGATACAGAAAGGGAGAGATTAAAAATAAATGACAAACAACAATAAAACAAGGAACAATTGTTGAACTTCTTTAATGTGGTCACTATATCCATTTATCTCTTTATTTATTTTTTTTCCCTTTCAGGTAAAGACTTTCTCATTGTTTAATAAATTAGACACCAGGGAAGACTGATAAGAAAATATTCAGACAATGACACAGTAACATACAGAAACATATCTTTCAAACCCTACTCATGTGACTAATTCTTACTCCTGAGGCTACAGGGCCAGTCTATGTGGCCTAATCTAAAACCGACTGAAGCCAATTGGAGTTTTCTTTTCCTTCTTTGAAGGGTTATGGTTTAAAACTACAAGAAAAAGGTAAGCACAAACTGGTACATCACTCTATCATATAAACACAGCTGAAGTAGTTAAGAACTGTTGTGAACGTGAACTTTTCAATGAACTTTTATTCATTTTATTTAATTTTGCTGGACTACAGATGCTAAGACAAGATTCAATCATATTATACATGTAAAAATCTAAATCCTCTCCAAATTGTGCATCATAACAATAAAGTGTATCCAACAAAGCAGAAGAGAATTTCAAGTTCTAGGAAAATAATAATTTACATTATTATCAACAAGTCTATACATTATTTATATAGCAATTAAGATATATTCAGTCCTAAATTCCTCTCTGTGCTTCTTAAGGAAATGTTCTATAATGTCTCCCTAAGACATGTGTGTGAATTGGAAGCATTATGGGGGTAAGAGGATGAGTCTTATATTATCTGAGACTTCCAGCAATAGATCAGCTCTGAACAATCTTCCTTAAATAATGAATCAATGTCTAATCAATTTGTGACATGAGAAGAAAGAAGGCTAAATAACAAATGATAATAAAAATAAATTGAAAAAATTCTTCAAAACCCTTGCACAGTCAGTGATGTCAGAAGTCTGCCTCTGCTTTCCCTTTGTTCATGGAGACCAAGCAAGACAATAAGGTGGGTCTTTACATCTGTTTATTCTCTTGTATTGCTTAAAAAACTGGAGAAATCTAAATCATGTCTAGTACAGAAACCGTAGAAATAACATGGAACTGCATGCATGGAACATACAGATTCCGCTTTCAAAGTGAACTCTGCAAGAAGACATGGATAATATTTATGCTACATCTCTAGGCACATGCACAAAAATATAATAGAAATATATATCTTCGGCATGCTTTCCTGGTGCTGTTCTTTAGCGGGGTCTTTAGCCAACAATCTGAGTACATTGCAACTCAGAGCACACGCTGAATCAATTAATACTTTCTGAACCACACAATACATTGAGTCTGGCAACATTTCTAAGTGATTTTTCCAGTTGTGCAACTTCAGGTGCACAGCTGTATCTGGTGTTGCTACTACACAGTAATTTCATTTACAATCATGCTGCTGTTTTTTTTTTTTTTAATTAACATGTTTTGATCTTCAGATGTATAGTGACTTGAAAGAGCATGTGAGCAATAACAATGGCACAAGGTTCAAACAACAAGGGTCATGCCATAACTAACACAGCATAACAATAGTGTGAATGATTATCAAGGTGCAGCTTTAACTTATTCAGGGTGTTGTAAATCCATACGGAAGCAAATATTTATACTGAGCTTGCTCAAAAACACTCACAAATATGTTTCAGAACTTACCCTAATACTGGTTCAACAGTTATGAACAGAGAAAGCATGCTACCCACATATCACTATTTCAGCTAAAATTTTGTTTATAAGACTTTTTCTGTTTGTCAGTCAGCTATATATCCTCTTTAAATTCCATATGAAACACAGTAAAATAATATGTAAAATTTTTGTATACATACTTCAGGATTAAGTTCTCATTTTGTCATGCCAGAAAACTGATTTTCCCCAACAGTTTGAAAATCTTTAACTCGGATATATTTGTGCTGTGTTGGTGTTTTGGAAGCCCAATAGTGTACACAATGTAAATAAAACCCTTATTGACTGTTACAATATTAAAAAGTCAAGTGTAGTCCAGGGTTTAATATCAGGTTATTGATGGCTTACTTTCATTTTCAAGACACCATTACAAATCTTTAAATTTTTCATTCAAAGCAAAAACATAAGAAAAATGATAAAGTCTTTGAAATGTGAAGATTTAAGTAAAGCTTTAATTTTAACTAGTTTCCTTATCCCCTTTAACTTGCTTCAGTTGCATTTGGGTATGATTACACATCATTTTGGAATAAGCACTGTTTCAGAGTCCATGCTCCAGCCTGAAGTGCAATTTCAAATGCTGTCTGTACAGCTATCTTTAGAGTTTGAACACAAGTTCTATTAGCTCTAGTCTATCAATAGCAGGCTTGCTCCCACTCGCTCCAAAATGCTGTGAAGTCATATGGTATGCCTACACTGCTAGCTCCTTGGGGCTCAATACAGTGAGGTTGATTGATCTGACTGTGTAGACCTGCTCAATTGATCCTGGAATTGTTCTCTAAACAAAGAGTTTAAACCACCTCTCAGAAAGGAGTAAGGTTGTGTCAGCCAAACACCTTCTCCTGTCAATGAGGTGTAATGAAGATGCCACTGGACAGCAATTTAAGTTCACAGGAGATAAAAAAATGATATTATGTAGCTTGCATATCTCCTGTTCACAGCCAGCAGCAGTGTAGATCATGCCATACACATACATACAGGGAAGCACTCAAACTTGACAGTCTTATGTTATGGTATTAATTACTCTTTTGGGAAAAAGAAAAGTTACTTTAGAGGATTTTGAATTATTGTTGCTGAAATCTGACCCTGTTTCCTTCAAGACGAGGGAGACAAACACATATAAATGGAGAGAGAGAAGAATAGCAAAGAAAGAAAATGCAGCTTTTCTACTGAATGCTGACATTTACTTGCACCCTCACTGTTGGAGAAACAGGAGCTTATTAGCTAATGATTTATATGGCAAATATTTTTATGATGTTCAGTGGATAAATAAGTCAGGGTATGATCATTAAATTCACTGAATAAATTGGGTATTTGATGCAGCTGCTTGGATAAAAATATGTTATATGTGCTGTACTCTTTTTGCTATTAAAAAATATGCATGCCCATGTACTGAGATATGTTCAGATATTACTGTGATGTAAGCTATATAAATACTTATATATAAACCTCAGTCTGATCATGATAATCAATGGACTATGTCCACCCATCGGTATTAAAGCAAAACAATGACTGTTGTTTTGCTTTAAAATAAATCATGTCCAGACGATGTTTCATTGTTTCAAAATGACGAGCCCTGTCATATCAAAACAACAAAATTTAATATGAAATGGTAAAACCCAGTAGGAAATAAAACTAGCCCTTGAATCAAAAGGGTTGTTTAGAAATAACACTGTTTGGTCATGTTATTTCAAAACAGCACTGTTTTTATTCAAAGGTTTGAACTTCCTCTCAGAGTGCATGGCACGCTGGAAGGAAGGCCTCCCCCACCCCCACCCCATCAGCACCTTGGCTGGGGGTCAGGGGGGATTGCAGGGCAGCAGGCGCTGAGCTCGTAGGGCATCCTGCTATTCCCTCCACTGGCCGGGCAGCTAAGGCTGAGGTCGTGGAGCACCTTGCTATGCCCACTGCTGGTCAGGCAGTGGGGCTGAGCTGGCAGAGCACCCCAAATTCCCCGCCGCTCAGAAAAGTTCGCGGGACACCCCAAATCCCCCTCCACTGGCCCGGCGGCAAGAGCAGAGCTTGCGGGGCACCCCGAAGCCCGTACCTTCTAGCCAGCAATCGGGGCTTCAGGGCACCCTGCAAGCTCTGCCCCTGCCACTCAGCCAGTGGCAGGGGATTCAGCGCACACCAGCAGCTGAGACCCTGCCGCTCGGTCAGCAGTGGGAGTAGCGGGGAGCCCCGTGAGCTCCGCCCCCCACCACTCGGCGAGCAGCAAGGATTCAGGGTGCCCCCCATCCTCCCGCCAACACCCGGCCAGCAGCGGGGAAGAGAGGCAGCCCCTTCTGTCTCCCCAGGGGCTTTTCTCCCGTGCCACTGGATCTGGAGAGTCAGTGGCAGGGGATGGGATGGCAACATGGCCCTGCCAGGGGGCCATGTTGGTACACCTCCCAGGGTGCCCTTCTCCTTAATTGAACTAGCAAGTCCCCTGGACATGCTAGTTCAATTTGTGGGGACCTGGTAAATCAATTTAATTTAAATTGATTTAAGGGTTGTTATATCAATTTAGCTTGAATTACTTCAAACTAAATTGATTTAACTCCCTGTATGTGGACATAGCCAAAATGTTTTATTTGTTTTCATCTATCATATGTGCATGATAACTTCTTGTTTTAAACCAAAATGATTGTTAAAAAAATAAAATAATTTAACAGAAAAATCCAAATTGGAAATAAGATGCAGTTTTGTAACAGAATAAGTAAATTACCCATTGGAACAGGTCACTCAGAGACATCACAAATTCTCCCTCAACTGAAGCACTTAAATCAAGAATGGCATTGCTTTGAATTATATGGTATAGTTTAAGCACAAGTTGTTGGGTTAGAAGCTGGAATCTCTTGGTAGAACTCTATGGGCTAAATGGTACAAAATATCAGAATACATGACCATAATGGTTGCTTCTTCCATTAACTAAACAAAGGCATATAAAAGAGATAGGGCCTGACCTTGAAAATATGAATGCAAGTAAAGTTAATCAATGAATAAATGGATGGGGCCCAGGAACAAGCATGCTAACACTGTGCTGCAGTTGACCATAGCTGGTGAGTTTACCATTCATTCAGTGTTTGAAAAATCTTTCCTTATCTGTTTGAAATGTTTAAGAAAAGCTCTTTCATTTTACTCTATTTTATTTGTTCCTAAAATGTCTGATCTAAAATCCAATCAGCCACGAAATAGAGCTGTAGAGTATGGCTTTGTTCATTCTGTTTAAGCATAGGATGATAATAACAACTTCTGTGCTGTTGATTATTTGGTGTAGAAATTTTCTTCTAATTTATTTATTTATTTGTTTGTTTTTGCTAGAATACTTAAATCAAACTCCTCAGTGACCCGGGCTGTCATCTGAAAATATTCCAGATCAGCAACTGTGCATCTTATCTTCATTTATGTGAAATCAGTTTTCTTTCTTTTTTTTTTTTTTCATGTTATTATCTCTCACTTCAAAGATTCTGGAACAGCACCTGTAAGTAAGAAAATTGCAAACAATGAGCTTTCGCCATATGATAAATGAAGTACCACCTCCCAGATCTGCCTCTGCTTTTAGTTAAAGGGGAAAAAAAAAAACCCAAAAACCCCCCAAAAAAACCCACCTTACAGGTAGTTTCTTTGGCATGCAATATAAAAGGACAGAGCAAAACAAAAGTACAACCTTTCATCTGACAGAAAGGTAGCCTTCTATGATTTTTGTGGCCCAATTAGAAAGAACACATTCTGTGGTATTTCCAGGGGCATTTGATGATAAATGTTGTATCTCAATTCTTAATAAAGCAAGGCATAAAAATATACTATAACTTTCTTGTGAAAATATGTAACAGTGTTTCCTGCTGACTTAATAGTATTAAAAATCTGTTTTTCATTAAAATGAATGTTCTACTTTATTGCTATTAAATATTATAACATTGCTGACTCTGCATTCTGTTTCAGCATAGTTGTGTGTCAGGATTCTCAACCAGTATAAATTGCCATAATTCAATTGACTTTTAATGGAGCTAGTCTGATTTATGCAAGATCTGGCCCTTAGTATTATTTACTTAAATTCCACTGTGTTTTATTGGAAACTTTGTCTTCTCTCTCTCTCGCCCATTGGCTGATTCTTATAAATAAGCACCATTTCTCCTGATGTTTTCTTAGCATATCAAAAGATTATAATAATGAACAAAGGTTAGATCCCAACAAGGTTCAGTAAATTAGTCTTATTAAAAAAATAATAAAGTCTATTCAAAATTTCCCTATAGATACCAATTCACTCCACAGTAAAAGTTAAAAGTAAAATGAATTGGAAATCTTTAGTATTGAGAAAGGAATACATGCGAGCAACAGGGAGGACACAGATTTTTTGAAACTATAGCAACTGAAAGACTATTCTATTGCAAGGGGATGATTCCTAAAATCATTTGTGTAAAAAAGCCAAAAATGATTGAGAACTAAAATGCATAGTAACACACTATGAATCCTGGTGATATTTGGATGTAGTGATTTTCCAGCAAAAAGGATATGACATCCTACAGGCATCCTTGTAGCAGGTTCCTGCATTTCAGCAGACATTCTAGCTTTTCAAGTGATGTTCATGTGCATTGACTCTGTTGTGTGTGTTATTGTGTTCTGGGAGAGCACTGCAGGTGGTGAATAAGAAGGGTATGCTGCTGTGAGGGGATCTGTTCTGTGTGTTGATTGTGTTGTTGTGTAGGTAGCTACTTCCATAAGGTCACATTAACTCCATGGATATTTTAGGCTTCAGAACAACACACAGAATGACATTGTTGGAATCTTTTTATATAGATATTTAAAAACAAAGCCTCTGATGTAACTCCAAAATCTTTGGCTTAATCCGGTTCCTATTACAGTCAAGAGAAATTCTGTCATCAACTTCAATGGGAGTTAAAAAGAACTCATTTGTTTCTACACAGATTTAAAAAGACATCAGGCTTTGCAAGAAATTTTTGTCTACTCTTCTTTTTATGAATCATGTTTATTACTAGAGTGCATAAGAACCAAGCAAGAATGAGGCCCTGTCATGCTTGGACATTGTACACTGCAGACAAGGCCTATCCTGAAGAGTTTACTGTGTAGCTAGACAAGAGAAACACAGGGTGTTGGGAGGGAGTTGAACACACAAACTGAGTGAACAATGTTAAGGCAGTAAATGTTTTGTGAATCCAGATATTTTTTGGTTGTTTTTTTTGTTGTTGTTGTTGTTTTTGTTTTTGTTTAATGTTGGAAGTAGGTTATTTAGAAAGAAATTAGCTAAATAGAAACAGAAAGGAAGCAGAGATAGTGAAGGGGAGAGGAGTGAAAGGCATAAGGTAAGGAGAAGACAATAAGAGGGACTTAAACTGAGAAGTTAAGCTGAGACGAAAACATTTTGATGGAAGAAGAGGGTTGGAAAAAAACTGCCGATCAGTATAGGGCAAAGAATGTTCAGTCAAAACTACTGAGAGTTCTTTGAATCCACAAAGATCCCAATTTTGGCTGTTTTTGCAGCTATTTCTACAAGCTGGAGTCTCTGGATGGTTGTCATTTGCCCTTTTCTCCAAAGCCATGTGGTGAGAGGAGGAAGTCACCACCTGGATCTTTGATTCTCAGAAAATGAAAGTCTCCCATGCATAGTTCTTGGTTGGGAGTGAGGCAGTGTTGTTGGAGGAGTGTGACCTCACCTAGACCTTATTTTATTCTTATGCTCTACTACAGCAGGCTTGAACTGCTTGGATTATCTAGAGATCATTCTTATTTTAATTTATTCTCTCAGTGTTCCTAAGTGTGCTAGGTACCATACAGAAGATAAAATAGACTCATTGCAGTGATGAGGACAGGGGCTTAGCCAGTCCCTGAATTCTTGCCAGGGCCCTGAAAGAATTGCCTCCTGAGGGAGAGGGAGAGCCATAGTGCCTGGGCCAGCAAAGGCATGAACGTCACCACCACAGTCGTGAAGCTGGCTAGCAACTGGTGGTCATGGCTGCAAGCGGGGGAAGGGCGCCAGTTCCTCAGCTCTGTTTTTGGCTGTAGGGCCTCATGTCCATCTGCAAGTGGATAAGAGGCACTGGCACTGGCATCTCTCCCCCAGTCGCAACCACAGACACTGTTAGGTCAAGGGAGCAAATATGTTATGCTTTTCAAATAAACAGTGGCACTATGGTGCGTTTATTGTGAATACAAAAATCTAAAAAAAGCATTGCCTAAATCTATGCATTTCTACTTCCTAAACCACACCGGCACCCACCCACACCAACTGCCCTCCCCCCACGCACAGACTGAGTTCTGCAGGAGGGAGTTAATCACCAGCCTCAGCTTTACTCTAGTCAACCTATTGACCAGGTGGATGAGCTCAAGGGGGTGGAGCAGGGTCCAGTCAGTCATGATATGATGCAGAATGAACCCCAAAGTCTCTTGTTTTCTTCACCCTTTTTATAAGGCCCAGACTACATGCAGTCTCTGAAAACTGCTATGTCATGTTGTTCCCATTTTTGATGAGATGATCCATCACTCACAGGTGTAACAAACATCACGTTTTTACTGTTCTGTTCCCGTTGCAAAATTTATCATCTGGTGTCCTTATGGGTCTTATCTTCTTTGTACTTTTACCCTTTTCAGCCATCTGGATCCTTGTTGTCTGAGGACTGGTACATCTCTTTTCCTAGCTTCCTCTTATAACTTTTAACTTCTATACCCATTCACTCCTTAATCACATAAATTAACATACTAGGTTCTAATTTCTTTGCTAATCAGTTAAGTAATAAATGTTGATAAAGATGGAAGATTCATTCCCCTGAATTTACAATCTTGAAAAAATTGCTCAAGATGGTACAATGTTATTCTTTTAGTCCTTGATGCATTACAATTAAAAACAAACAAACAAACAAACAAACAATTTTGATCAATTGCTCCCAGTGTTCCTTTGGCTTTTAAAACAAAAATTTAGCAAGACAGTTTGTTACTGACCAGTATTTACAATCATGAGACTTTGCAGCTTAAAATCACAGGATATTACATTGCAATGATAGTTAGCCTAGCTGGCTTTTATTTTATTTTATTTTATTTTATTTTATTTTATTTTTGGTAACCCTATCTTTACCCTTTCTTTATTACACAGAATCTGAGATTTTACATTAACAATGCTATTTGCTTTTAAACAAATCTACATTATGCTAACAACACTGGGCTACGCAGCCAAGAGCAGAGCAGAGGCGTTGGTCCCAGCTCCTTTGTTATGCTTTTAGCCACTGGCTGCTGGGCAGCCCTGCGGGCACAACAGCAAAGTGTGCACTGTTGCTGGTCACTAAGGTGAGCAGACCTCAGGGCCAAGTGGGTGGACCCCTGCCCACCCAAGCCTACCCATAGCTGTGCCCCTGGTTGAGGAGCTTACAGTTTGGACTGGCACATAGAAAGGAAAAGGAAAATAGAAAGACGATCCAGCAGGATGGGAGTTAAGCTATAATCATGAATAAAGTTAGTGGTACTGAACATGTCTTTTCCATGTAATTATTTTCCCTATCTTTTGTGGAAGAATAAGGAAATGAAAGAGACGTGACAAAAGAGAAAGCATGGGAGGATTGAGAATAGAAGAATCAAGTAGGGGAGCATGAAGTCTGGGAAGACTACTGTAGAGAAGAGGAAAGAGTATAGATGAGACTCAGGAGGATAAATTGATGGGACAATATAATGTGGAGGTAAATGTAGTTGGGGACATTAATTTTGGTACAGACTGATATATCACTAGCCACTTTCAGGAGTTTGTTGTTGGAGAGAGCGCTGGATTGTCAGAAAGGCTGAACTGTGTGAACTTTCTTGAGGTTCAATGTGTGTATAATTGAGAAACCTCAAAGGGCTTTCCCCTCACACTACTGCTACCTTTGCTCTAGTCTTTCCAACCGTCTTGTCCAACAGCAATGGAGAACCTATGGTCTAGAAAAAGGGAGCTTCCAGGGGCTGTGAAGCCAACTTCTACCACTCATGAATTGAAGTAGCCTTTGCAGAAGCTAGGAACTAGTCAGAACTGCCTTTGTATCTACATATCTACAGCTCGC
This sequence comes from Podocnemis expansa, assembly GCA_007922195.1. NCBI lineage: Eukaryota > Metazoa > Chordata > Testudines > Podocnemididae > Podocnemis > Podocnemis expansa. The sequence goes on along the minus strand of ML682013.1, from coordinate 2,516,880 downwards.
AAACCTCTTCTGTACTGCCCTTCCCATCTCCAAAATCATCTCTCATTGTTACCGCAAACTGAGAACAGCTCCAGATCCTGCCACTTCATACCTCTTACAAAGAATATGCTGATTTTCTCTTCTTTTGGGGAGTATTTACACATGTTATGAGTGCTGAGCCATTCTGAAAGCTCCAGCTATGGAGGAGGATTAAATATATCTAACCCAGTGGACATATCCAACAATCATCCCTTTTTCACCACAGTGGTCCATGAAAATACTTCTTTCCATTCCAACCCTGAGTTTTGCTTTGATTTTCAAGTTTTAATTATTGCAAAAGTAAAACTAACTCAAAACTATTTTCAGTCAAACCCATGAATTTACACAGTCTCAATTCTACACTGTAAATTAGCCCAGATTCTACAGAAACTGTATCCAGATTAGCTTTTATAAACTTTCACAGTTAAGATGTTTTTTAGGAACATGATCTAACTTTTGAGGCAACAGTGAAACAAGAAGGTAGGGGAATTTCACACAGGTTTATTATTATTCATTGTTATTATTTATGCTGCAATAGCATGTAGAGGATCCCAGATAGGGCCCAATTGGATAGGTAATGTGAAAATGAGTAAATGCCCTGATCCAGTTGTCTTATGATCTTGAATTAGTAATAAAATAAAATAAAATAAAATAAAAACCTGAGTAGGTGAAAAAAGAGAAAAAATAGGGTGAGATGAAGTACAGAGGTGCTGAATAATTCAGTAGAAGTAGTAGCAGGTTTCAGAATTTATGACACTTTCAATCAGCTGTTCATAGACCTATTGGTGAGAGCTTAGATCATGGAGGGAGATCTGTGTTTTTCTTTGACATCCAAATGAGCTACTTCACTGGCCTTCTCCTTATTCAGAATACTAGAATTTGGTCTAGAGAGAACCCAATCAATTACGTGAAGGAAGCTTAGCTGGTTTTCAACCAGCCCAATAGCCAGCATAACACAGGGTCTTTCTCTGGATTAACACAACTGAGCCTTTTTAGAAACCCATCACAGTTGTTTGAGTTTATTATACAGCAATGATTTGATTAGCACATTCATCTTACTTACTTAAAGATTAAAGTGCACTTTATTTATTTATTTTGTATTATGTGTGTTTGTGACTAAAACTGGTTCAGTGTATTTTGCAATAAATTGTTGAAACTAATTTCAGTACAGTTTCAATTCTATTAATTGAAAGTAATTATGACCATATAACAGGACCATTTGAAGCAAAGCTGGGTCCTTCAGTGAAGCCATTTAATTAAAAGCCATGGTACAAGACTCAAGATTCCTTATGGAACATGACCCACCCAGCAACTTCTGGAAAAACATCTCTCACAAATATCTGTGGTATAATATATGCAGAGGAGGGATTTGGAACCATGGGAAATGGGCCAGGAAAGGAAAGGAAATGTATCCTGAGTGGATACTGTTTCTCCAGTTAAAAGGAGCTAAAGAAGCAGAAGACAGACCACACAGAACGGAAAATGAGCTGAAAACTTTTCCTGGTGATTTGGCCTGCATGGCCCTAAGGGATACGGACTTGGTGGTAACTCTCCCCCTCCAGCTCCCTTAACAAACCATTTCTGAGAGTTCTTTAAACTTTAAAACTTGAATACAGCTCTACAATGATGGAACCAGCAGTATATTTTCCATGAAGGAATAAACATCAGTTAGACCTTCTAGTCAGTAAGACCACTGTTCCCAGTTGTTAAGGGAGCTGTGATCATGATCCCCATCCAGCAATTATTTACAAATACTTAACCATATATTTATAAAAGGCCCAAATATTTTTGTCCTCAAGGATTTTTTATAATATTTGCAAGAACACTGGCATTTACAGATCCCTTTCCAGTAAATTTTAGTATATGTCAGGCCAAATTAGTTTGACTTGTGTCACTTTAGTTAGTTCGGCTTCCTCTCTCTCTCTCTCTCTCTCTCACACACACACACACACACACACACACACACACACACACACACACACTTTTAAACAGATCCAATAAAGTGTATGATGATCTGCATGTATATTTCAGATTGGGACAGGGTACATGAATCTCATGCTGTGGAAACCACAGTTTACGACCCTCCCAGAGGCATCCAGAAGACTGCTGCATCTGCTGGTAGTATAGCTGGATGACTCACCCCTGATTTGGGTGATTAGGTTTAAGAAGAAAGAAGAACTTTCATCCTGGAATATTAACAAGTCTAACTGGTAGAAGCAAACCTGATTCCCCAGAAGCTCAGAAATAAAACAGAAATAGCATGTCAGTAGCAAGGAGGAAAGTGAGGGACCTGCTCCTTGATTCCCATGTGGTATGTTATGGATCTTAAGTCTCTGAGTGAAATGTGAGCTGGAATAAATTCTACCTTATTTGCTCTTTGGATTTTCAGCAGCAGGAAACTCTGCTTGTAGTTAGTTTTAAAATTATTTATCCTTCAGTTTTGTTCAAAATAATAATTTCAAAATAGTTGAATATTCAACAAATCCATGGAAATACAAACAACCAAGAAATTTGACAAATCCATTACTTACTCACTTTAGAAAGAATCTTAAGACAATGAAATAATATCAAATAATATTATATATAATTCCTTTTTTAAATTAGTTTTTATACTATTAATTGTCTATAGCAGGGGTGTCCAACCTTTTTGGTTGAGGGGCAACATTGCAATTCTTTTCTCAGTTGGGGGGCCAGTGAGAAAAAAAATTGATAGATAAGACATATAAATTGATCTTATTAAGAAAAATTTTAAAAAAATTATATTTAGTGTGATATTTTGCATTGCTTTGGCTTGCACTGTGTGCAGAGGACAAGGGGCAGGGGTGCCTGTGTGAGGGGGTTAGGCAGAGTGTAGAGAGCAAGGCAGGACAGGAGAGCATGGCAGAGGAGTGGAGGGGAAGAAGGGTGAAGTGGGCAGAGCAGAGCAGCTGGGTGGCAGGACTCAGCTATTTCTTGACAGGGACCCCACCAACTCTGCTCTCCTCTTTCCCTCCCAAGCACTGCTCACGGAAAGGAGAACAGTGCTGGGGAAAGCATCAGGAAGAGACAGGACAGAAACCCTGGCAGTTCTTCAGGTGTCACAGGTTTTGGCATTGGGCATCTCTATACCAGAAACATTGATGGGTAGCAATCGCTACAGAAGAGTTTTTGCCACTAAGGTCAGACGAAGGACAGGGGTGCTGGAGTTAGGAGTGTGGGAAGAGAGCAGAACTTGGGGAAGGGGTGTCCAGGTCAGTATTTTAAACTGCTCAGGGCAATGCCCCTTTAGGCCTCCTGCTCATTCAAAAGGGACTGAATCTGGCCCCTGAACAGGTCCCCGGCCATGCTACGCTGCCCTGTATCTGTGCTGTGCACAGGTCAGGAGATTGACAAGGGCTCTGGCCAGGCCCAGCTCCCAGGTTCTTGCAGCAGTACTCCACCGGACAGATGAAAGCCCTTGGTGAGCCAGAGTCTGGCTTCTGGGTCGCAGGTTGGACACACCTCATCTATAGATAACAGAAGAAGCTTTTAAAGGCATGGTTATCATGATCTGAGCAAAAACCAAAAACATACTGACAGCTGTGTTTTAGATTTTACAATGAGATTAAAACGCATACCATGGTAATAGAAAAGGCTATTTTTGAACAAATAAATTAATATTACTATTATCATTGATTATATCAATACATATGTATATATACTCTATTTTTACACCAAATTAGCATATTATTACTCAAGAAAACAAAGACACTTAGATACCTTAATGCCACATATATATACAATATGATAGACATAACACACACAAAACATTACTGGAGGAAACCACAACTGCCTTTCTTAAACATAATTTTTCAGAAATAAAATTCTTGCAGCAGCAGACAGTCATAATTTCTGGTAAGAAATATATATAAATATTTGAATATATTTAGAAACAATGAACCTTCAGAAGCCCCCTGATCCTGTGAGAACTGGAGCACCTCTAAGTTTCTTAAAGGAAATATTTATACAAAGATATGCCTCTTGTGCTGCAGGTAATGAGATTTAAACAGATGCTAACCTGTGATGGAAGGTAGTTTTAAAGCTGTAAACTCTCTTCAAACGAATCTCTGCCCCTGCTTCCCGCTGTGTGAACTTTGTCAGCTGCTGTATCCTGGCTGTAATAAAGTTCATACCTGCCCCTCACAGGGTGGGGTGAACTGTACCTGGACCCTTGGGCAGGGCAGGCAAACAAGCACTGTCTCTCAGGGATCAGGTAAGCACCAAGTCTCAGGGTTTGGGTAAATACAGACAGGATGCCATGGAGGGGAGAGGGAAAGAGGGACACAGGCCCACCTGTCTCCACTGCATCCAAGCCCAGGTCCCTAACTGCAGCCAGGGACTCGGTCCAGGTGTCAGCAGGGTCCCTGCCACAACACACTGAACCCAATACCAGTCCCATGGCCTTGGGGCTGTGCTTTTCCCCCTTTTGGCCACTTCCTGCCCCCTGCCCCAGCAGTATCTGATTGGGTGTATTGTCCTCTGTCTCCTTGGGATATTCACCCAAGGGCAGGGAGCAGAATCCTTCGATGTCATCAGGGGGGTGGCAGGTCTGGTAGCTCCTCAGGGCTATCGGCCGAGAGCAGGTCTTCCAAGTTGGAAACCCCTGAGGCCTGGGAATCCTCACTGGTCAAGGGCAGCCCTTCCAGCTTGCACATGGCGGGCAGTAGCTCCAGACACCAGGCAGTGGGTTACCTGACGGTCCCTTCACACACCCAGGTTGCTGGCAACTACTCAGGACTCTCAGTGGCCAGTGGTTCCAGTATTTCCTCCAGGTCTCCTTCCATGGGCACCTCGGGGGTGGCTAGATCTCGTGGCGACATGACAGGCTGCTAACCCATCACCTCTCCAACCTGCCTGGCAACAGAGCCCTCTTTTTATGGCTGAGACCCCAGAATTAGCATATTGCCTGTTGGCATGGAAACTCACTGACCTTGGTCAGTAGATTTTTCTCATGAGCTCTGTAGGTGTTCTTATCACTTTCCAAAGTCCAGTCTGAAGTGGTTTGCGGTTACTTGCAGTAGTTTCTTAAAAAAACTGTTACTGTCTGTGGTTTTTCGACCTTGGATGATAACACCACATAATTATTTCTTTTCCCAATTAGAGGCCTAGCAAGCTACATTCCATCAACCCAGGCTGGAGTTTTAGCCATAGTAAAATCCAACTGGAAAATTCCACTTTCACAAAAAGGATCCCAGCCTTCCTTGGATAATATGGAGGACACTGGCGAAAGAAGATATTCAGTAGTTCAGTAAAGGAGTCACCCTAAGAAATTAGAAATAACATCAGGCCCTATTACAAATAATGGTTTTAGTACTAACAACTGACTGACTAGTTAAGACTTCCTACTCAACGGTTGTTATGAAGTCCTCCTGAGGAACCAAGACTTTTGGTTCTAAAAATCTTTTTCAGACTAATAATCTGTCAGTAGTCTTAAGCAGTAATTTGTGATGAGCAGATATGTCTCCTCTTTAGTCCCTGGTTTTTTTATTTTTTTATTTTTTTAATTTTTTTTTGGACTTCATGGACCACTTCTTCCCATTCTGTATCATTTTGCTAACAGGATTCTGACCAGAGCCTGATGTAGTCCCTGGCTGAAGCTTTTCATCCTACAGCCCACCATGTTTTCCAGAGCTTTGGCTGCCTGTGCTCTTTTGCTTGATTCCTTAGGGACTTCCTCCCAGTTTTCCCTTATCAAGCTGTTTCTCATGGGCTCTTTTCTAATAATATAGTAATCCTGGTCCCAGCAAGAACATCTTCTGCACTTTTGACCAAGAGTTTTAGGGCCTGCAGGATGGGTTTTTTTGGCAGCATAGATTGCAATCATGAAAAGATAAACAGAGGGCTTGAATCTTCCTGTAAGAGGCTTCAGGAAGGCACTTAGAGAAGAAGGAGGACAAAAGGAATTGCAATGGTGTAAAAGGTGGATTTATGAGTAAGATGGCCCTTGAAGGCCAGCATGCAAGGAGTCTTGCAGTGAGGGACTTAGAGGAAGTCTGCACTAGAAAATTAGTCTGGACTAATTTCAACCATGTTTAGGCTAGCCTTTGGCTAGTTCAAACCCCCTCAACAGATGAGTCCCAGAAAGCCAGCTGATGGGGTTCCCCTGTCTGAGGTTCCCAAGGAAGAGAGCCATTGATAGCTTTCTTTCCTGGGGCTCCCCTGTCCTGGCAACTGCTGGCGGCTGTCTTCCCTGGCACTCCCTAGACAGGGGATCCCCAGAGGTTCCCCTGTCTGTGGAGTGCCAAAGAAGAGAGCCACCAGTGCTCTCCAGACAGGGGAACCTCCAGGGGTCCCCTGTCTCTGGAGTCCCAGGAAAAACAGCTGCCAGTGGCTGTCGGGACAGGGGAGCCCTGGGGAAAAGAGTCCCAGTGACTTACTAAAGATGACTTAGCCAATTAACTTAATAGAGTTGAATTAACTGGTAGTTCAAAGTTAAAGGAGATTTTATTAAATTGAATCTAAGTCTCCTTAATTTGGTTTAAGGAAAGGCTTAGTTCAACTTAACAAATGCCGAGTGTGAATGGGGAGTAAGTTAGGTTGAATTAAGCCTGCCTCTGGCAGGGGGTTGGACTAGATGACCTATGAGGTCCCTTCCAACCCTATGATTCTATGATTCTAAGCCACCTGAATTTGACCTAATCTCTAAGGCTATGCCTACACTTACAGTTTAAATTCAAATTACTGAATCTGAACTAGTCAATTCAAATTAATAATTATTAATTCAAATGCAGTAAATTCAAATTGACAGGGCCATACTAGAAAATTCTATTCAAACTGGCATGTCCATGGACTGGACTTGCCAGTTCAAATTGGAGGGGGACACCACGGGAAGTGTGGCAAGATGGCCATGGAAAATGGCCACTGCCACAGCCAATCCACTGCCAGGCTCTAGTATTCTGAGCCCAGCACAGGGAAAAGCATCCCCTGCTCAGCTCTAGCTAGCCACCGTGCGGCTAGAGCTGGAGAAGGGATGCCTTACCTCTAAGGCTGGAACCTGGCTTGCCTCAGAGCAGGGCTGGAGCTGTGCTGGTGGTGTGGCTCCATCCCTCCTAGCTGCACGCCGGGAAGGCACCCTAGCACGTGGCTCCTGCAGAGCTGGCTGTGTGTGGGGGAAGGCACCCCCATGCATGGTTCCTGCAGAGCTGGTTGCATGCTGGGAAGGTACCCCACTGCGTGGGTCCTGCAGAGCTGGCCGTGTATGGGAAAGGCACAACCACGCACACGGCCAGCTCTGCAGGAGCTGTGAGCCGGGGTGCCTTCCTGGTGTGTGGCTGCCTGGGGAGATGCAGCACACGAGGGTGCTTTCCCTTAGTGGGGCCAGCATGGCTGGAGCGCTGGCTGGAGCGCTGTCAGGGGACAGGGACGCCATTCCCCGCCCCGCCCAATCTGACTGGTAGGGAGGTACCTTTGGGGCTGCTGGCCCTGGGTGCTAAGGGGCTGTTCTTCCTTCCAGAGTGCCATGCACCCTGGGAGGAAGGTCAGCCCATGTCAATTCGAATTTACAGTGAGTTCAAATTGACATGGCCACATTGGGTCAATTTGAACTCCTCAGTTCGAATTGACCCGGACTTCAAAGTCAAACAAGGTTTGACAAGTTTGAAGTCAGGTTTCATCAGTTCGAACTGAGGAGGTCCTCAGTTTGAATTGATGAAAGTGAATGTGTCCATGCACTTAATAGAATTTGAATTGATGACAATTCAATTCATCCCCGGCCGGGGATCCGGGACCTGGCCACCCGTGACAGCACGGCGGTGCCTATCCCTCTCCCCGGCCAGAGAGCAGGGCCTGCAGGCTGAGGGGGGCCTGCAGGCCGGGGGCTGGGGTGGGGCCTGGGCCTGGGCCCAAGGTCCCTCCCCCAGCCAGCGACGCCCTGCCCACAAGACTCACAAATGGGAACAGATGATAAACCTCTCTAAAATTCTAGTAGACAGTGTTTAGCAGTAGACAATGATACAAAGTAATAAACAAATTTAATATATAGTCCCCCAAACAATTTCCCTGACTATTTCACTGAAAAATAATCCTCACAACTCCTCCAATGATCCTCAACTATAGAATGGGATCTCGACTTGCAAATAACTGAGATAGGGCTGACAATCTCAGCAGGAATGCATCCTCTTCATGCAGGTATCAGACTGCTTCTTCTCAAGGTTTCCCCACACTATAATGCAGGGACCAAGCGCAGATTGCAATAATATACTAAAATTCCTAATCTTGTATCCTTAGATACAACCTTGGCAGGCAACATACCCTAAGGCAGAGTTTCTTAATCAGTGTGCCACAGTACACAGGTGTGCTGTGAGGTCTCAGCAGGTATGCCAATTTTTTTTTTTGAAAAACTACTCAAAGAGCTCTAGATTGGCACACTGGCACATGAATGTTCCTGAGTTCATTTGGAAACTATATGGTGGTGTGCCTCAAATTAGTTAAAAATAGCAAGGTGTGCCACAGCTGAGAAAATGTTGGGAACCACTGCCCTCAAGTAGCAACAACAAGAGTATTTGCCACATGGAAAGTGATGTATCTAGGGAGCTGAAGAAGGTAAGGAGCTTCGCCAGTAAAATCCTATAAACTGGGAATCACCTTGAAAAGGGAAAGGACCAGTCACAGGGATCTTCCTTCCAGATACCCAGAGGCCAATTTGCAAGGAAAACCTTGCAAGCAGGTCTGGAACTCATGAGCTCACCAACAGCAAATCCTATCCCTTCAGGAGCTGGCTTTTCAGACTCTTCTAAAATGACTTTTCTCTGATAACAATGCTCTTCTTATCCCCACTTCCTGCTCATGTACAGATCAGATCATGTACTGTATTATGGGTGATAGGAAGGTACAGAAATGCCATGCTTTCTTCTCCCTTCTTTTTATCTTAGGAATCCCAGAGCTGTTAGGCTATGTCTACACTAGCAAATTAGTCCAGATTAAGGAGGCTTAGTCCAGACTAATTTGTTCCCTGTCTACTCTAGGCTTTGTTTTGTCCAAACTTTTTCCTTTTCTTTTTTTTTTTTTTAGTTTGAACTAAGCTTTGCTTAGTTCGAACTAATTGCTTAATTCAAACTTATTTCAAACTTGAGTTTGAACTAGCATGATATAGTCATGCTAGTTTGAACTAAATAAGTTCTATCTAGCGGTTAGTTCAAACTAACTTTTTTTTTTTTTTTTTTAGTTTGAGCTAGCTGTGGCTTTTTAGTTTGAACTAAAAAGTTAATTAAAACTAAAAAAAAATTGTGGCTAGTTTGAAATAAAAAGTCCAAACGAAGCAGTTAGGTGTAGACATAACCTTATTCTTCTGTGGGCCAAGTATCCTCCCTTCCCTTTACATGCTGATACAGGGGATGGGGTGGAAGACCATTTGATCTGATTGCCATTCCAGCTTCTGTGGCTGATGTGCTTTTTCTGGTTGGCTAAAGTCCTAGATATACAATAAGTTGTTTTGTCTTGTTTTGTTTTTACAATGTTTTATTTCAGTAAACTTAGGGCTATGTGGGTTCAAAGTATTGCAATGACTAACAGGAATCAAATTAGTCAAAAATACAGTGCAGCACAAGAAAGAGAGAAAAATAATTCCTAAATATATATTATTAACATATACAACATGATCTCTTGGATAGACTACAATGTGTACATTCTGCTTTTTCAACTGGGAAAACAAACCTGAACTGATGAGACAAGACCGCTCTTGAAAAATGTTATTTTTAAGGATTAGCAAATCAATAGATACATCAATAATAGCTTAAGCAAGTAATATTAGAGTGTACCTGTTTATTTTTAAAGTGACAAAGTTAAGCATGAAAAAGCTCTGATTTTGATTCCGGTAAGCAGTGGATATGCTGACACCATTTTATTTTCTGGTAACAGACTTTTTAATGAAAATGTCAAAATGCAATGTGAATGTAAAATTTCTAGGCTTTTGATATCTTTGTCAAGAATTCAGGTCCTTTTAATGTATCTCAAATCACATTCTTCCTGCACTATGTAGTTCAGTAGCAAGAACTAAAGTTTATTGACTATTTCCCAAATGGTAGGAGACAGTATTTGGAGGCAGAGTTTGATCTCATTTGTCAAGGTATTAATTTGAAGTAACTACATTGGTATCAGTAACTTTATAAGCTTCAATGGTTTTATTATGAATTTTTACCTGTTTAACTGAGGTTACAGACATCTCTCCCAATTCAAATCTGAACCGTGTAATACATCCTGCAACTCTTACCTATGCAAATAGTTTACTCAATTCAGGGTAACTGTTCAATAGATAAGGATCTAGGTCCAGATTTGACCATCGCATGTGATTGAATAATATTTTCCATTTATTCTGGACCTGATCTTTCATTCCTCAGATATAACAAAATCCCAGGAAACTAATTCATGTCTTGAATACCTAGGGAGTAAAAGTGGAGCCTTCAATTAGAGCCAAGTGTCCTGATTTTAAGGAGACACTTCCCCATAGTGGTCTGAGCAAAGCATCAAGGCTTCAAATTTTTGTGACAAATGTACAGGTGGAAAATACCTATTATGATGTCATCTTGATTATCATTTGCTGATGAAAGACTGTTTGCTATTATTTTAATAGTCTATACTGTAAGCTGTTGCAATGAGCATTCCTTGGAATGTGCCTTACTGCTTGGAATGTCATTAGTATTTTGGAAGGTTCTTCTATGCTAAGGTCACATTAAAAAAAATTATTATGTGAGTTACACAGAAATGAAACCAAATAAAGATAAAGTTCTCCTTTCCTCTCCTTTGCTTTTAAAACTCATCTTGTCATAGAGAAAACAGATATGCACAATAGTTTGTCTGAACATTATTAAGTACATGTGCATATAGACCTCTGAATGACCTAGGGAATTCACTTTGTCTGCATTCCATAATCTTGCAAAATTTTAATTACTTTGTTCATCTCAATATATTTTTATTATATTCATGGGACCATAGTAGCATCCTCTGTCGGCTAATATACTCTTCACTCCATCCTAACAGCTCAATGTAGTCTTGTGGCTAGGGTAGTTGATTTGTATACTGAAAGGGGTAGAGGGTCAAATTCTGTAGAGGGTTTGCTTTCATTAAAAATTCCATTATTAATATCTACATTCTTATTAAGATATGGATGAATGAATTCTTACTGCTTGAAATTATTTTTCTCATTTTTCTAATTGGTATATCTAGAAACTTGGGAGCATGAAAACAAATGGGAGGGAATTAAAATAACAATGGAGACCTCTAGACTAATTTTTTTCCTTTCTTATATAGAAGAGACTTATTATTTTGAATAGGTTAGTTTAAATTATGGGTGAATGATCCAAGAAAAACTCCAAGAAACTGACATCACCCCAGCCTTTTCAATAGGAATAACAATAACTTTAACAAAATAGAAACTAGTACTTTCCTTTCCTTGTAGATTTCAGTTTGCATCATAAATCAGAGATCAAAAAGCTTTAGTGGAAGCCTGTGATAAAAGTTAATCAAATAAGCAAATGAAAAACAATTCTGGATGACCAGTGTTGGTCATTTATGGTGGATTCATAGGGATAATCAGACATTAATCCAGGAGATCCTGCGTCTTTTCTTTCATGAGGGACAGTCTTAAGTACTACAACTTGGGGGGGGGGGGATTTCTGCATTTCAAATTTGATTTCCATTTATCTAAAATTATTCTTCCACTTAAATTTCAAATTAGTGCTTAACTCATATAAAGCCTTCAATATACGGTAACAATTTTAATTAAAAAAGGAAGAATATGCACTTTGTAACCCTCAGTCAGGCTCCTGTCTCCATCCACATGATCTAAGGAGAACTGCTGAAAGCTTCTGTTACCTTGTGGAGAAATGAAGCTACTGAGTTGCTGTTTTCCTTGGACGTCTCTGATTCTTCAGAATTCGCAGTAACTGTGATTGCTCACTTTAAAAATCTTTATTTTGAAAATTTAAATGATACAGAATAGCCAATATTAATTCTTGTTTCTTGTCCATACTTAATTGGAACAGCAATCTTGCTCCTTTGTAACTCATACAATTAGTCTTCTTTCATTTCAAATAAATGCAATCACCTTAAAATCTGATTTGTACTAAGGAGTATACATGCTAATCTTCACCGTCTCCTACTATGCATACAGTTATTTGCAAAAGCAATGATCATTCACCTTTAAAACAATCTGAAACTTATCTATAATGAATTCCACAAGCTCTCTTTCCTTTATGGGTTCAAATTGCTCCTTAAGAAAAATAATAATAATGATCTGCATGCTTTGGCTGACTCTCAGGCTATGTCTACACTAGCAAATTTGTTCAGACTAAGCACGCTTAGTCCAAACTAATTTGAACCCTGTCTATACTAAGCTTCTCCTAGTTCAAAAGAAAAAAAAATAGTTATTTGGCTGGTTAATCCAAACTAATGGCTTAGTTTGAACTTATTTGCATTTTTAGTTTGATCTAGCCTGAGGGAGACATGCTCATTCAAATTAAATAAATCCAAAATAGTGGTTGGTTTGAACTAAGCACAGGTTTTTAGTTTGAACTAGCTTTTAGTTCAAACTAGCCACACTTTTTTTAGTTTGAACTAAAAAGTTAGTTCAAACAAACAAAAAAAAAAACGTATGGCTAGTTCAAATTAAAAAGTTAGTTTGAACTAAAAGAGCGTGGCTAGTTCGAACTAACTTTGAACTTTAGTTCAGACTAAGAGGCTGTGTTGTTTTGAAACAGCCATATATCGAAATAACGCTTATTTCAAAACAACTTATTTCGAATTAACAAAATGTTAATTCGAAATAAGGAAAAAGGCAGGAAACAAAATAGCACGTTCACACTGTGAACATGCTATTTCGCTTCCACCGGGGGCTGCAGGTGCTGGCCAGGGGACACCCCTCAGCACCATGGCCAGGGTGCTGAGGGTTCCCTGGCCAGGATGCTGAGGGGGCACCCCTTGAACTGTTGTTTCGGAACATCTTGTTCCGAAACAACACGTTCGCATGGCATTGTTTTGAAACAACTGTTGCGAAACAACGTTGTTTCGCCCACGGACTAGCTTTTACTTGTTTCGAAACAACGCGGTTGTTTCAGAACAATGGCTTCCTGTTGTTCTGAAACAACCGTGCATCGTGTGAACAGCTGAAACCTTATTTCGAAACAACCTCCGTTGTTTCGAAATAAGGAGGCTGTGTGAACACAGCCAGAAAGTCCCAACTAAGCTTTTAAATGTAGACCTAGCCTCAGTGACTTATTTTTTCCCCCCTATTTTTGGATCTCTTAGCTGTTTTTATAACTTTTGATTATCACACTGCAGCATTACGACATTGTCCAAGAATTATTGTAGAGGGTTTATTTGATATCAGAGTACTCATTTTTTATATTTAGATCAATATTCATCAGATTTAGATATCATTTAAAAAACCAGACATTACTAGTGTGAAATGGTAAAAACATTTAATCTATCACCTGTATCTGGTGTATAACATCATTAAATGACTCTGTATTTTGATTGGTCACTAGCTCAGGGCAGTATCTGAGTATAATATTTTGACTATTACATTATATTACCTATTTTTGTATCATAAATTTACATTAGAAGTTATCAGTGTATCATCACTAACAGCTACTAATTTGTTCTGATCATAAATTCTAACACTATTTCATTTGAGAGAGATACAAAGAGAGTCAGATTATTATTGTTATTATTTACTTCTATTATACTAACATGAATTAGATGTGCCCTGAAAAATCTACTTTGACTACTGGTAGGTCCCTGTTATCTCCTGCCTGGTTTCAAATATTTGCTGCACTGGTGCAAAGGAGCACTAAGAACTAGTGTATGCTCAGTGGCACATTTGTATTGGTACATCTGTAAGGCTATGTCTACACTAGCAAATTAGTTCAAATTAAGGAGTCTTAATTCAATCTAATTCGAACCCTGTACATACTAGGCTTTGCCTAGCTCAAACTAAAAAAAAATTAAGATTTTAATTTTAAGCAATTCATTTTTTATTAAAGATTTTGAAATGTTAATTTTAAGCAAAAAACAGTTCAAACTAGTTAGTTTGGCTGCTTAGTTCAAACTAACAGCTTAGTTTGAAGTAATTTGCATATTTAATTTGAACTAGTCCAATGTAAACATGCTAGTTCAAACTAAATAAGTTCAAACCAGCACTTAGTTCAAACTAAGTGCCTTTTTTTTTTTTTTTTTTTTAGTTCATGCTAACATTTTAGTTTAAACTAAAAAAGCATGGCTTGTTTGAACTAAAAGTTATTTCGATCTAAAAAAAAATGCTTAGTTTGAACCAACTTTCAAACTACTTAGTTTGGACTAACCAAGTCCAAACTAAGATCTTAGGTGTAGACATAGCTTAAGAGGGCTTGTATAGCCATGTTATGTCCATGACAATATTATGTTATGTAATAAAATTATCTAAATGAGCTACAATATCTATATTGGCAGGAGACATATTTTTTCATACTCATGAATGACAAAAGTTCTGCCAGCATAACTGTGAGTATAGACAAGGTCTAAAGCTAGTGTAACAAGTCATGAGTATTACCCAAGTGTAAGGGATACTCAGATGGCACAGAGCCTTGATTAGGATCATCACACTCTGGCCAATATTACGCAAGGTGAAATTAAGGAGTCCCCATGGACCTAGCAATTCCCAGCTATCATATGAGTATCTTAGGGTGGCCAGTCATCAATTTAAAAGTAAAGTTGCATAAAGGCTGCTTTAGTTTGTACTAGGGACTAAGCCAGTGACTGGATGACCAAGTTTCACATGAGTGGCTATCCAAAGGGTGTCTCTGTTTTTCTGAGCGCTCTGTACAATATGCACAGTCTACACAGATTTAGCTGTATGCAGCTCTAGCTTTGTGTATTGATAAATCTCTTTCCAACTCTCTAAACTGTTAAATATTTCAGCTGATGAACAGCCCTGGAGAGCAAAAAGAACAAAAGAGATTTTTGATATTTGACTGTCTGCTGCAATCCACATCAATAAAATTCTTTAACAGTCTTTGCTTTCTTTTCTGCATAAGGAATATACAGTAGTTTGAAGTGAATTGTCTTCATCCAAGATTTAGAAGTATGAATTTGTTAAAATGTTTAGTCCTCTACCCCAACACATACACATTTAAACCATTGGCTTTCTCTCGTAGCTCGCCAACCCACTGAAGAAACTTCACAGGTTAAGTAGAACAAAACTCTGCCACTTGTCTTTGCCTGCGAGCTAAGGTAGCTCTTTGCCTATTTCTCAAATGTAAAGCTTTCCAGATTGGGTTCCCATCAATCTATGGATCTTTTGATACATTTATTTTTCTATTTCTTGAGTTTGTCCTTTCTTTATTCTTTTAAAGCACCTCAAAACTGTGATGCCAGGCCTCTGTGGAAATGGCAATGAATATTTAAAACTTCAGAACACAAAATATTTAGCATTATGACATTGTTAAGTCTTGACTGAAGGAAGGGTGGGTTTTTTTGTTTGTTTTCTTTTATGTTTTTGTTTGTTTTGGCTTTTTATGTTCTCTTTTTGGTAGTTTATGTTTTTTACACTGTGCTCTGAGCACTTTTCTGAAGGGTTCTGTACGTACGTGAATTGGATTAGATTAAATTTTCAATCATTCATTTATTCACTCACTTGTAACGCTGCATCAAATTTTTTTAAGCCATTTGTCTACAGTTGTTAGCTTACGGGTCAGTACTGCTCCAATAATCACTTTATTTGTGTTTGTTGTGCTGTTGCAATCATGCCAGGCTACAATTTGAAGCTATAACTCATTTTTCATTATTATCTTTATGGGATTTTAGTCCTTCTCAGTGTTTGTAAAAATGGGGGGGGGACTGGTATTCAAACTGATGAATTAGCAGCAGAATACATCCACTGGAGCTGTGAGTCACAGAAGCTGCCAGAGCTGTAGATCCTGTGACTGGTTCTTCACAAAAACAAAATCAGCAACAACATAATTCTCCCTGGTAGAGAACTGCAAGGAATGAATGAAACTCTCAGTTAAAGAAAGCCTTCCTTCCTACTCTCTTAGGTGTCTGAATTTGTTCTGTGCTCCAAAGTGAAGCTGACAGTCAGGGGTCACCCAGCATTTTGGAATTGCAGTCCCTTTAAAATTCCTCCTGGGCTGACCAGCAGTACAATATGATTACTTCTGTGATACTCCATATATTGCAACAATGCTGACTGCATCACTTCAGGGGAATGCTCACTACTGAATTCTGTAACTGCAAAAGGGGGATGTTTCAGTCTCAGACCAGCAAATAGCTCCCTGGCTTATGACTCCAGGAAACTTGCAGAGCTTACGCTTAGCAAATAATGTTGTCAATTTTTGTTTAATTAAGAAGTATGTGCTTTCAAGAAGTGAACATGATTGCTAGTTTTATAGTGAACATTAATTTAAGATTCCTGAAATTTGCTCTCAGCACAAACATAAACTCCACCTACTTATGCTTACAGTCTCCTTGATGTCAGCAGGCACAAAGAGTTGTGCATAAGAATCTGAGTGCAGGATCAAGCCCAACAGGTTTGCCAGACATCTGAATATCATATTCAGCTAAGTTTTAGGTTTTGTAAAACAAAGTATTTTAAAATGTTGCACAACTCAGTGCTCTGAAATACTTTGTATTGGTGATGTATAATAAATCTTAGTATATGTCACAATCCAGGCACTGGTCTGTGAAGTCTTTGATTTAAAATAAAATATGCTTTTCATGAGCCAACAATAGTTTAAATGAAAATTGCATGCTGGACAGTTGCAGGCTTTCATATGGTTATTAGATATTTCATTTTTGAGGATTGTAGTACTTTCTGCTATCATTCACAGAAAAAATTGTGAAATAATATACAAGTACTGGCAGAATTTGGGAATTTCTAGAGAATGTCAGCACATTATACACTCAGTGAAAATATGAGAAGGGACTCCTAAAAAAATAGAAATGAAAATAAACACTTAAAATGTCATCCTGTTAAATAGCAAAACCCATCTTGTTGCAGCTGCAGAACCACATTTTGGATGGGGTCCACGCATCTCCCTTTGAAACTCACTGAGTGACTGCAGCTGCTGTCCAACATGTTTTCTAGTGGGACCATTTGTATGCCAGGCCAGTGAGTCAAAATTTAAACAAATAGCAGTTAAAGGCAATGGTCTGTAATCAGCCCTGGTGCAACTCCACAGGTTTCAGTAGCCATGCATCAAGAGTGAATTTTGTTTTATTGTCCTTATTCATTATTGGACAGTGTTTTAAAGTAAGGCTATCAAGTCATGATAAGCCACATCATATTACAGTCTAACCATTGTTAGGCAATTAATATTTTTTAGTGATTGCTTCATAGTTTTCTCACCTTAAACAAACCTATTTTCCTTGTAATCTTTTTGTGTCATTCACAGATTAGATAGACGAAAATGAGGACTGCAGGTGTCATACTTTTTTTTCTGAGCTACCAGAATGTAAAACAAAAATGGGGAAAAATAACAGCTGCTAGTGGATGGCTGGGGCAGCATTTCTGGACTGATGAAATGAGTATCCCCTTCCATCTTATGTAGACCACAGTTGTATAATTTAGAATTGTGTCATACTTTTTTTTTCTAGAGACACCATAGAATTCTTGCTCTTCAGAGGCCCTAACTCATAGTGCAGAAAATGACACATAACAGAGAAGAACTAAAATTTCAAATAACATTAAATATTATAAAAATGTGATCATGGGCATGGAGAAATTAACCTGGACTGATGCAGTTAAACACAGTGCACCACCTAATGGGCACAGCCTTCAACATGACCTGAGGATTTTCAGCAATATTCTCATCTTCTGGAGGAATGAAGTAGGAGATGAGATTTGATGACCAGTGACCTGAACCATTCCAGCCATCTCGCCCTTGGAAGCATTTGGTCATTTTTACTGCTGCACAGTAGCTTATTCTCCACTGAACTTGACAAAATCTGCCTCCCACCTAGTGATTATGGCCCTGATTCATTAAAGTGTGTGCTAAAAAGCATGTGCTTTCAGTCTTGATCACTCCAACTTTCAGCTTAAAGTTAAACAAATGTTCAGTGCTTGGCTGTGAACAGAATCAAATTCCTAATTAGTTTAGCTGGAATTGCTTTTTTGAATCTATTCACATATGAGCTTTCTGGGGTCAAATCAGCTATTGATCTGTGAATTTTATTTCAACTATGGTCTAGCATCAACTGATGCTAATGGATCCTGGATTCCAGAAAAGAAATCCTGCAGACTTTCTTCTTCCGTTATGCTAATTTCTTTTTTCATATGATTACATCTGAACATGACTCTAACACACATTTTGTGTGTGATTTAGATTCATTGGCTGAAAGAAGCCATGGCTGTGAATTGAAAATACACAAGAAACATTTCTTTAGTGAAGGCATCCCTTTTCCTGAAATAAATAGCTTAGATCATTATCTACTTCATGCTCATAATATAAAATATTACCTCTTATATCTTTAATGTCAAAATATGATAGTACAGCAAATACAATCTTATTCAGGTAGAAATATAATACAATGATAGTATCTCATGCTGCAGGGCTGGTAGTGTGCTTTTAAAACCTCTTGATACAATGTTGAGCAGTATCCCGGTTATTAAAGAAGTAGTGTGGTGCAATTTTTTCACTGATGGGCTTATTTATCTATAACCCCCTGGCCAAATTATCCCCATACTCATTGAAAATATCCATCGTAAGTAATTTCCTCCGACAGTAGAGATACAGTACCTAGTGCAAAGTAGATTTGATCATCTGCTAACACACCTGATATCCCATTCGTGAAACCAAGCAGACATTTCTGCTGTTTAAGCAAAGAAAACCTTGTAAACCATTTCTTTCTCCTATGCAGGAGCTAATTCTAGCTCTTCAGAGATCCATATACTCATTGCATGAATCTGAGAACAAAGCGTGACCTTAGCAGTGTGTCTTTGAAAAGGAAACCACTGGGGTAATAGGTCCAACGGATTTTTTCCCTGTTTCATAATATTTTCTCTTTTTCAATCATGGTTCCAGCAAGAGCCAATAAAGCAAGAGAGATCTGTGTTATTATGCTAACTCACTTCCAAGATCCTTATTTAAACAACAAAACACAATTTAAACAATGAAGCACAACACTTAGGTATAAACCTTGTTTATATATAAATACATATATTTGAAGGTGGGAAGAAAGCCAATGCTGCTGCAACTAAAATAGTAGTATATATATAGGGAAATAGGTTGAGAATTTACTGAAGTAAATATATAGCAAGGTAAGTGAAGGACCTGGTCCCAATTGCAGTATATTCTGATGACATTGCATAGAAAGAAGGGGGGGAGGCAGATTTATTCCCTCTGTCAGAGTTCACAAAAAGATACACATTGTACAATTATTAGACGATGTAAGACAACCCTATACAATTTGTATGTTTCAACAGGACAAAGGCATTTGGTCAGATCTAACAAAAATTGAAAATTCTTGTTTAATTAAGAATGGAGTTTTTCTCATAATTAATGGAGTTTTCCCAAGAGCAGCTACAATAGTATATGCTATTTATGCCAGTTTGTTAGTATAAGGCCAAAATTACAAAAATAACCATTTATGTGAGGTAACCAAATTCCACAACTGGGCACTCAGACTTGGTGTTGACTTTAGTACCTAGATGAAGGACATGGGACCTTAATTTAGATGTCCAAATCTGGAGCTTGAATTCACTACGAAAAAAAAAAAAAAAAAATCAGCATTAGACTGTATCCAAGGCCTCCCAAGACAGTAATTCAGGTTCCAGTATACAATTAAAAAAAAAAAAAAAAAAGTAAGAATAAACTGATTTGGGGCATAATGTGCAATAAATTGCTGTAAATGATTGTATTTCAATATACAGAATCTGAAGATCTAGCTCAGAAATCCTTTTTTTGCTGTAGATTTCTGTATTTGTTTATAGATTTACTTCTCTATTTATTCTAAATAGCCTGTCTGGTAAAGTTTAAATTAAATAAACCTACTGGTATTTATAACTCACTAGGCTTTTGTAAAAGTTTATGAGGGAATGGTTATGCATTTTGGACATCTTACAAATGACCATGATCCAAAATGGTAGCTGTGTTAGTCTAGTTCAGTAAAACAAACAAGCAAGGAGTCCTGTGGCACTTAAAGACTAACAAATTTATTTTTTGCATGAGCTTTAGTGGGAGAAAATCCCACTTCATCAGGCGCTTTGAAGATGAGGAACTTACAGAATGCTAGGAAATAAATGCAGGGAAGTGTAAGTCATAGGAACAGGTAACACTGTAACAGCAAATGAAGTTTTAATCAGCAGAAAATTGCATTATTTCACTCTGTTCGTAATTACTGCATTCTCACTATTGAATGATTCATACTCAAGTATCTTGTGTTTTATGAATATATGGTATAATAAGGGTAAATATGAGAATGAATATAGTTTGAATCTAAAGATGGGTTTTAGAAAAAGATATAAGCATATACTGAGTAGAGTATTCAATATCAATATCCCATATTCAAATATCTACAAAATTTAACTGGGCTCAGGAGCTAAAACAAAATCTGCATTTTACCACTATCTCCTATACTGCAATGGGCAAAATCCTGGGCGAGAAGGTGGAACCCTTAAATTCTGGAGTATTTATAAACTGGGATTAGGTTTTTTTGGTCATATATAACCATGAGGTGGGAAAGCTATAGCAATGTGATATTATAATACTCTTGGATAAGAAAAGAGGTACTGACCAATATCCTGTATCACAGCGCTCGGAGAAGCAATCTTTAGCCATGACATCATCAGTAAGCAAAAAGATGCAAACTGAGAATGAAAACTCCCTGCCCTGCCACAAAAACCATGAACAAAATATTGCAATCATATGATTAGTCCCTCTTATTTTAGTGACCAAAGTGTAAAGTGTTCAAGATTGAGTCCCCTGCCCCCCAGTACAAATGTGGGCATCTATTGTGCAACTTAAAAAACACACTTTTAACATCTTGATTGAGGCTGAATCATTTTACTTTTGTTATGCCTTTTCTCCAGAATAATGTCAATATGACATTAAAAAGTAGTAATTTCCTAAAATGGCTGTCATCTTGCTTATTGGCTATTAGATTATTTGGTTATGCTGTGCCTCAAGGGATAAAGTAAAAATACAAGCAAACAACATTAAAAGTCATTTGAGAATACTTGTACTTTATCAAGTTAAAAGCACATTTTTTGACATTTTAAATGTTGTATACAAAATGAAAGTAATATATCTATTGAACCACAGTGCTTTATGCTACAGTAAGCAACAATCAAGAAGCCTAAGAAGCAAAGAGACAGACTTGTTAAAGTTGCAATACCATTCAAAAATGTACACATAAACTCTTACTTTAGAAACATCTATTGCCCATAAGGGGTTTCACTGAAAACTATACATTTTACACATAAAAATAAATATATATATATTTTCATCCAGAATGGTTATGTCAGCAGTTCTGTTATAAACCCCATTTTCAGGAGTTTGTAACTTAACCACAAAAATACGCTACAGAATGGAATTTGCCACACACAAGAACAATGTTGTTTCCCAATTTATTGTTGTTAAAATTACATGAGTAATAAAAGCAAATAATTTTATAGATTTCATATTCTTTTTGCTTTTCTCATATACCCCCAAAGGACTTTTGTTGAAGTCTTTTTTTTTTTTCAACTCAGCAAGGAGTTGAATTTTGCAACATGCATCCCACATCCACAAAAGCTAGTTTACAACCAAATTTCAAAGCAAATTCCATTTAATTTTCTCACAGGAATAATCCCACAGATGTCAGTTGGGACCATTCAGGTGAGTAAAGTAAACAGAACTGACCATGAAGATTAAAACTGCTAAATTTATACTTGGAATGATTCATTTGCCCTCAGATTTTCCATGCCATTTGCAGGGCACCATCTTATTCAGTAACCAGACTGCCATTAGTTATCACTTCAACCCCAGCACTCCAACACCATTTCTGCAAGGGCTAACTTCAAGCAACATTATCCTCTACAGAACAATGAGAGTCCTGTGGTACCTTATAGACTAACAGGTTTCTTTGAGCATAAGCTTCTGTGGGCTCCACCCCACTTCATCAGATGCATGATCTGTTAGTCTGTAAGGTGCCACAGGACTCTCATTGGTTTTGCTGCACACAGATTAACATGGCTACCCTTCTGGAGTTATCTTCTATACAACTACACATTCGTACTTCCAAACAGCTACAAGGGGAATACAATGAAAAGTGAAACTATTCACTGACTCAATTCTCTTTCATTCTGTAGCTTCACCCCTTCTGCTAAAGAAAATATTAGTATTGGAAACAAAATACATCAATAAATTGTCCGTAAAGGACAAATCGCACAATGCAAAATGAGACCAACATTTGTGACACTAAAAGAATGTCTAACCGAAGTTCATCAGTCTAATATTATACCACCCTGACACTAAATTTTCTCGTGCCAAGCCAGAACAGAGTGTTAAAAAAAAAAAAATCAGCTCAGTTCATTTTACTCAGCAGGACATTATTTATAATTATTTGTAGGAAACAGAGACTTCAAATAAAATAAGGGCACCACTGTGCTCACTGTTATACAAGCACACTAATTGTCTGCTTTCAACACCTTAGAGATTAGAATCATAGGGCTGGAAGGTACATCATAAGCTCATCTAGGCCAACCCTCTGCTAAAAGCAGGACCACTCCCACTAAATCATCCCAGCCAGGGTTTTGTTTAACTAGGCCTTAAATGTTTCCAAAGATGGAGATCCCACCACCTCCCTAGGTAACCCATTCCAATGCTTCACCACCCTCCTAGTGAGGAAGCTTTCCTAATATCCAACTTCAACTGCCCCAGCTGTATCTTGAAAGCATTGTTCCTTGCTCTGTCCTCTGTTATTAGTGAGAACAGCCTAGCTTCCTCTTCTTTGGAGCACCCCTTCAAGTAGTTGTAGGCTGCTATGAAATCCCCCCTCAGTCTTCTCGTCTGCAGACTAAATACAACTAGTTCCTTTAGTGTCTCATTGTAAGTCATATTCCCCAACCCCTTAATTATTTCCGTTGCCCTCCATTGATTCTTTCTAATTTGTCAATATCCTTTCTCTAGTGTGGAGCCCAAAACTTGACAAGACAGAAGAAGTGTGGGAGAGAAAACAATGAAACCTAGAGACTTGCCCAGGAAGAGACAGAAGACGACTTGCAAGACTATGAATGGAACCCAAGCCTCTTGCCTGATTACTGATTTAATGTCCTATTCACTGGATCTTGCTGACTGTCTATAGAGGACATAATCAAAAGGACAGAGGGAATTATTGTGCTCAAGGACCTTACCTGTTTTTCAACAATGTAATAGAATATTTCAAAATACATTGGGTGAAATCCTGGCCCAATTGTCATTGACTCCCACTCAGCAGATACTGCCCTAATTTACAACCCACTGATTTTGGTAATTTGGGCTAAAAGAGGGTAGTATAGTCAGTTTACAAAGAGATGGTTTATTATACTAAACCAATCTGGAGCTGGTTAAAACAGTGAGTGTGGGGTGTGAGTCAGGACATGATTTGATTTAGTATAATAAAGTATCAGTAGGAAAACTTTCATGTTTGTGCTTTAAGGTAAGAATAATCTTAAGCTTGACAGTGCACTCCTTATTTAACAAGATTCCTGTTCAGTTTAATGGATGTTTAGCCTGATGGAATGAGCAGTGTGGATTTTAGCCCTTTATTTTAAAAGAGACTGTCCCATCCACATCTGTGCCCTGCAAGGAAGTTTATGATAAAGCAAAGAGCTGAAAAAGGGCCCTTCTGACATTATCAAAATATTTTCCTCATAAATTGCAAAAATTAAATGATCAACAACTATTTCAATATTTTGAATCTGTTAAAGAGAAAACAAGGCAGCATCCTTCAGATCTACCATTCACAGTGAGGAAAATTTTATTAGTGTTTACACTCTTTTGTAACTACATGGAAGGATATATTATCAGCTAGATACTTACCCACATTAATATTAAAAACAGTGAAGTGCACATATTATGCAGTGAATAGATGTGTGCTTATTTAAGGGGTATTATACTAATTTCATAGTTCATTGTATAAAATGAACTCTCACACGGTTGGGAGTGCAACATAACCAGAGAAATGCAAGGTGTTACAATGCATTAATTTGATAGCAAGGTAAAAATTCTTAATTCAGTATGATATAGACTCATATGCACTTCAAGCATTGAGAACTTCTTATTAATTTTCGACTAAATTTAACAGATTCTAAAGGAATATTTCTGTGATATTGATGAATAGTTTAAAGAATGTACAAAAATCAGCTAAACAAGTGTACAAAAATCATTACCCTCCTCTATACTGCAGCTGACCTCAAAGATTAAAACAGCAACAATATCATTGATCAACAGTTAAACATCCCTTCTCTGAAGATTCCCTAACTATAGGCAATATTGACGCCCAATACACTTCCAGGAAAACATCTTTCTGGCAGTAAGGGGAAACAAGAAGAAATCTAATGTTTAGGTTATAATATTAGTAATAGTAATAGTAATAATGTTTGCTCAGTTTTAATAATTACATGCAATATCTCCCAGCAATGTCAATTTTCTTTCTCTTTCTTTCTTTCTTTCTTTCTTTCTTTCTTTCTTTCTTTTCTCCAAGCCTTCTTTGTTATAATCTTTGTCCTTCCAATTTTATTAAGGAAGTTAGCCTCACCCGGCTTCATAGAGGGCTTTCAGCAAAGAGCTTGTTTGAAGACTGTTACATACAGTAAATAATGTAAACAAAATATAGTATCAACTTGATTCTAGAATGAGATAGATAAATCACTCTGATAATAATACACACACTGAAACTGTTTTTCTTCAAAATGATTTTGACAGTCTTTTAGGGATTTAGGATTTCATGATTATAGATAAACTCCATTGTCAACAGGAAAAATATAAACATTTTCAATATGTGCATTTATTTAATTTATTAAAATACTTTTTGCTTCTTTCAGACACGGATAAATTTCTGTTTAGTAAATTGCCAAGCAGACCAGAAGTAAGTACGAGCCCTACCCCAACTGATAAAGAAGAAGCCAGAACTTCAGCAGAAACAGCACCAAAGAAAAAGAGAGAGCGGAAGACAATTGCACGTGAATTTCATGTTGAATGGAAATTGGAATTTGCCATCCTGGAAACAAACAAAAAAAAACAGTGTGTATATTGTGCAAAGAAACATTTAACAAAAACAAAATGGAAAGTTGGAGAAAGCATTTTCAAAGCGTGTGCAGTGAGTTTAATGATAAGTTTCCTATTGGCCACCAAAATTGAGTTGTAAAATCGCTCATCTGAAATTGAAATTTAATGAGCAGCAGCAAAATTTAATATGATTTCTTTCATCATCTGACTTGGTAACTTTGGCTAGCTATAAAATGGTGTGGATTCTAGCTCAGAAAAAGATATTTTCAGATGAAGAATTAGCTAAAGAAATTATCTGTACTGTTATGTAAACTTTGCTAGAAAGTTATGCACTGAAGACAAAAAGTGCCATAATGCAGAAAGTCCGAAATCTACAGCTGAGTCAAATGGTTGCCCCTCAATTACAACATATGGCACAAAATATTAAAAACAAACAATGTGTTCAATTTAAAAAGTGTGTGTATTTTTGGTGGCTTTGGATGAGTCAACTGGCATTAAAAACACTGCACAGCTGGTTATTTATTATTATTATTATTATTATTATTATTATTATTATTATTATTTGTTTTGTGTCAAAAGGTCTAGAAATTCATGAAGAACTCTTCACAAATAGTGGGATGAAAAAAACAGTTTCTTAAAGCAGCAACTACAAAAGAATGTCCTTGATGGCGATTCTTTGATAGCATTCCATTACATTTTGCACCATAAAAATCTCTGTGCCCAAATGACAGAAGGAGATACTTTGAAAGATTTGATGGATACAATTATCAAAATCATGAATTATATTTTTGCTAGTGCTCTGAACCATCGACATTTTGTAGAGTTGTTGAATGAAATGTTAGACACTGGATTTAACAATGTGATGTATTTTGCAAATGTACTGTGGCTAACTTGTAGAAAGATCTTGCAATGATTTACTGCCTTGGTAACCCCAATCTGAGACTTTCTGGTTAAGAAAGAAAAGATACCAACTTCTGACGTTCTCAAGGATGAAGAGTGGCAATGCAAATTGCGTTTTCTGAATGACATCACCGCTCACATGAGTGATTTGAACGTGAAACTTCAGGAAAATAATTAACTTATTTGTGATTTGGTGGAATATGTATGAGAATTTATGATAAAATTGATACTTTCTGTGGCACATATGATGGTTCAAGATTTCAGGCACTTTCCAAACATGTATAAATATATAATAAAATCCTGATTTTGATCAGCCGTGCTGTGTGGATTGGTTGCAGAATTTACCCCAAAAATTTGAACTGTGCCTTTCTGATTTTAAAAAGCACAGAATTGGTTTTGAATTCATGCAAGATACATTTCACTTTGATATCTACAATTCTCAACTATCTCAACAGCTTGTGAGGATTCTTTCTTTGGAGAGGCACCTTTTTGAAATGGATGTGATTTTACTTCAAAACTCTCAACAACTGAAAGATGATTCAATTGTTATGATGTGAATTTGTATTCTAAATAAAAACGAGTTTGAAGTTCTAAATACAGTTATTCCAAAACTGTTTTCAATTTTTGGTTCAACAGGCTCTGCAAATCAACTTTTTCTGCAGTAAAAACAGTGAAACCAAATATAGGTTGCAGATATCGGTTGAAAATTGCAAGGTGGAGTTGAGGTGTAGTCTAACTGATTTTATGCCTGATTTCCCTGCAGTATTCAATGAAATATGTCAGATTTCTCATTAATTCTATCACTAAGCCATTCAAAACATTATTGTATTTTTTTTTACCTCTCTATATTCTAGAAAAACACAAGGTTTTTTTGGGTGAAGGGGGGTCATGTGACAAAAATGTTAACCTATACACCACAATTTTGGCAAGTATGAAAAAACTATAGGGCACCACTCACTTAAGCCATGGATGGTTGAGGTTACATAAACAATGAGTTTGCTTGCTTGAAGCTATCCTCTGTCTACTATGGCAGTGGTTCTCCATCTTTTCTCTGCTGTGGGCACACCTTGCTACCTTTAACTAATTTGAGGCACACCACCATATAGTTTCCACATGAACTCATGAATATTCATAAGCCAGTGAGCCAATCCTGAGCTTTTTGAGTAGTTTTACAAACAAATTTGTGGCAGACCTGCTCAGATGTGACGGCATACCTGTATGCTGTGGCATACTGGTTGGGAAACACTGTACTACGGAAGAAACCATTGACTTGCCAGTCCAGAACAGCTTCTCATCATTACAAACTGTGTCCATAGGAAATATTGACCAATTAGCAAGTACTAATTTTTGTCACGATTTCAAGGTACAATAACTGCGTGTTTTCCCCTCCGTGGTTTCTCAATGGTAGCCACTAAAAGATTTCTGTCTTCCAGTTGCTACTACTTCCAGACAGAGATCCATGCTTCAGTCCCCTTAACCAGGCTTCTTGAGGTTGCATAGCTACTAGCTCTCAAATTTACATTGTGATAGTCACAGAAAGCCAAACTTCCTAAATAGAGCTAAGCTTATGCTTTGGTTTCTTTCCAAAGTCTAAGACCAGTATATTGCCTGCAATTATGTTACCCTCAGCTCCTTCTCAGCAAACACATTTATTCTTAAGGTGAAGTCATTATAGGAGGTAAAAAAAAGGAGAGAGGAAAAAAAATAAAACAATTAAAAAACCTAAATATATGCAGAAAGCTTACTAGGGGTCAAATGTAACTCCATCCAAGGGCTCTGGTAGGTTTCAGCTCTTGAAAACCATCAGCAGAGTTTTTCCCATGGTTACAAGTTCATCTACCTTAGATTCAGAAATAGATCCAAAGGAGGGCAGCTTAGACATTTCCTTATGCAGCTATTTGATCTCGTCCTTCTGTAACAGGCAATCAGTAGAAGATGGACCTCTCCTCAGGGCAGAACTTCAAACAGCTGAGTTTTTGCACAGCCTGAGTAAGGGCATTCACATTAACTTCTCTCTAGGGGCTTCTCAGAAAATTCACTTAACACTTATTGTCCAAAAAGTCTATATATTTTGGCATATTTTCAACATTGTACTTTGAATTATCAGGTCTAAAAACTGTCACGTGTCCCATCAAGACAGGTTACATAGAATCCCAATCCACCAAAATACACATACATTTCTCATTCCAATATTAGACTAACTTGATTCAGAAACTATGATTAAATGTGAATAAAACTTAGGAGGATATACAGATTTCTACTAAATTACAAAAGTATCTGTTTTACCAATTAGATGTTTTATATCATGGTATTTGCAAGGATATTTTTCAAAAAACAGCATCTATACAAATTTTATCAACAGCCATTCTAATCACCATACAGTCTGAACATCTTCCACTAATGCATTAAGCAATGTCTAACATACCACATGAGATTTGTTCTTTTATCCTAGTTATAGATGAACATAGACATTACTAAATCTGTGGACCATAGCCACAACCATAGTTGATAAATATTCTATATTTTATACTGATCACAATTGTCCCACACTTTCTGCTGAAAACAGAAGGAAGTAGCTTTTGTTATTGTTATTTTATTGATGGGCTGTCAGTTTATTCATGAGCATTTCTAATAAAATACTGGACAAAATCCAGAAGTTTAGGGATGCAGAAATATGGTATCCCTCACTAAAGAGACTTAAAATCTGGCAAGAAAATAAATCACACAGAAACCAGCTGTAAGTCTTTTGTATCCATTCATCCAATAATTGCTCCTTTTTCTCTGCTCTCTCAATTCATATTCATGAAAAAGAGCAAGAAGTGGAAAACCTGCATTAGGATTTGAGGCAAACATGTCTATGCGTTTTCAAAAATGTGTGCCTGAAACAAAAAATGAACAAGATACAGAATTCCTTAGTACTATGTGCCTTCCTTAAAAATGGGATCATGACAGCATTTATAATGCTGAGGGTATTATAAGTATAGCAATAGGCAAATAAAGTCCTAAGGAAGTGACTTAAATTTGCCTTTAAATAAGATAAAACTATTAACATACAGGATAAAGTTATATAGCACTTTTTTCCCCCTGTCTTGTGTCCTCCAGAGCAGCAGTTCTCAACCACTGCGTAGGGAAACATTACTGTTTTGAGACACAGTGGTACATGTATCACAGGGAGACAGCTGGCTTCAGCCTGGGGGGAGGGGGTGACTATGTGTGTTTTGTAGGGCGGTAATATGCTACCGAGCGTGTCTTGACCTGCAAAAGGTTGAGAAAAACTGATCTAGAGGAACAGTTAAACAGGTTTCCACAATTAATTAGATACTCTAGAAAGTTCTGATGTGCTTGTCAAGGCTTTTTCCCCAATCTGGCACTCTGAGTGCAGAAGGTGGGGGCCCGCAACAGGCCAGAAAAGCCACTGGGCTTAAAGCCTGCTTTTAGAAGTCTCCAAGGCCTCGATATTCCTGGCCTTGGAGTGGTATCGCTGCCACCACCCAAATGCAAAAAAACCTCTTGAGACCCAGGAAGGCGCACTTGGGAATTCCTACCTGTGAGGTACTTGCAATCCTGTTTATTCCTCTCTCAGGAAAGTGACTAGACCCCAGCTGCAATATGAGCTGGAACTAGAACAGGGTTCCCTCTACTAGCTGCCTGTGCAGTCTAAGGCACATGCACACAAACCTCTTGTCTTTCCAGGAACAGAACCAGAACTTACTTCAAAAGTAAAATCTTTAATCAAAAAGAACAGATAATAAACACAGAGAGTTGCTTCTCTGGGAACTAACTTGGGTAGTTACAGGGTAGTGGGAGGGGGTACATGTGCTCAGCACAGAGAAATCCAAAAACCAAGCCAAAAACAAAGAAAATACCCTGACCACGTCTAAATAAACATTCCCTGTTCTACTCACGCCTGGTCAGTACCAAACTTAACTTATCTCTGGTAAGGATGTTGCTGGATTCTTCCTCAGGCCCCTCTGGCCTCCTCCTGATCCTTCCAGGAGCTCTGCTACATCTAAAGAGGCCCAGGCCAGGCTGCTGTTACCATTCAAAAAGCTGTGCTTCATTCCTATTGGCTGTCCTGGGACTCACTGACCAGAGTGTTAACCCCTTCCTCCCCAAGCGTTATTACAGTGATCATTTGTTGCGATTAAGTGCGAAATCCCTCTCTTAGGGTATGTCCACATGTCTCTTTTATTTCAAAATAACACTGGTTATTTTGAAATAAAAAAAGATTAGGTCCACACGATATTTTCTTATTTTGAAATGACAGGCTCTGTCATTTCGAAATAAGAACCATCATTTCAAAACAGCTTAAACCCCGTTCATTTTGAAACGTCTGTTATTTTGAAACGGCTATTTCAAAATAACGCCGTTTAGATATGTTGTTTCAAAACAACACCATTGTTTTGAAACAACTGTTTCAAAACAACATGTTCAAATGGCATTATTTCGAAATAACCATTTCCAAATAACGGCTGTTTCGATGGCAGGCTTTCCCTTAATTCGAATTAACATTTTCTTAATTCAAATTAATTTATTTTGAAATAAGGACTTTATTTCAAAATCACTCATTTTGAAATAACTTATTTTGAAATAAAGATGCATGTGTGGACATAGCCTTAGGCTATGTCTACACTTTGGGTATGTCTACACTATAAAAGCAGAGTTGACTTTATGAAGTCAACTTAATAAAGTCTACTTAAATTTGACTTTAATTAGACCTTATTAAGTCAACTTAGTAAGGCTACACTACATTAAGTCGACTTTATAAAGTTGACTTTAAATGGGTGCCCTGGCTTAATTCGACTTTATAAAAGTCGACTTAGTGGCCCCACTGCACTAAGTTGACTTTATTAAATCGAATTAGTAACTCCACACTGCATTGAGTCGACTTAATAAAGGCGACTTAACTGTAAAGTCAACTTTATAAGCAAAAGTAATAAAGTCGACTTTACCTGATGCTAAAGTCGACTTTATTGTCCTGCAATGTAGACAGAGCTGTATTTAAGTCTACTTAAGGACCCTTAAGTCAACTTAAACATACAATGTAGACATACCCTTTGCATATTAATTTGAATTGACTGAATTCAAACTAGTTAATTTGAACTAATAATTATTAGTTTGAATTCAGCCAATTCGAATTGACATGCCAAACCAGAAACTACAATTCAACTTAGCATGTCCATGAACTTGACTTACTCATTTGAATTGGAGGAGGGGCACCATGGTAGGTGTGGCAACATGGCCCCCAAAAGGGGCCATGCCACCACCCAATCCCCTGCCAGGCTCCAGCTCTCTGAGCCCAGCACAGAGAAAAGCATCCACTTCCAGCTCAAGCCCCACTAGGGCTAGAGCTGGGCAGTGGATGCTTTCATCCATGCCAGCTTCAGAAGGCAGGAGCCTGGCAGGAGATGTTTTCCCTGTTCGTGCCCCCCCCCCATAGCACAGCGGGGGTGGGGGAGAAGGGATTCCCCCTGCCTGTGCTGTCAGTGCAGGGCAGGGGGAATCCCTGCTCCCCGATCCCTGCTGTTGTCATAAAGCCAGGGTGAATCCTTTTTCCCTGACCCTGCTGCACTGTCAGCAGCCGGCAGAAGGAATGCCCCCTGCCTGCACTGACAGTGGAGCAGGCAGCAAGAAGGAACCCCTGCATGGCTGGGCTCCTGCTGGCCGCGCGTGGGTGTGGGGCCCCCATGCACAGCTGCTGCCCCGTCTGTGTGCAAGGAGAGGGACCACCACATGCAGCAGGAGCCCTGCTGGCAGCGGGGGGGCAAGGGACTCCTGCGTGCACTGATGGAGCCCAGCTGTCCACTCATGGGGCAGAGAGACACTCACACATGGCTGGAACCTGGCTACCCACACTTGGGGAAAGGCCCCCAGAACGCAGCAGAAGCCCCTCTGGTCACATGCACGGGGGAGGGACCCTCGTGTGCGGCCAGTGGTGCTCATGCTGCATGCGGGGGTCTCTCCCTCCACATGCAGCTAGTGGGGATCCTGCCATGCACAGGGGTCCCTCCCCCTGCGTGGACAGCAGGGCTCCTGCTGCGCATGGTGGTTCCTTCCCCTGCCTATGGACATTGGACCAGCAGCCATGCAGGAACACATTGCATCCCCAGCCTGATCTGGCTGCAGGGGGAGTTGGAGGCTCCTTTGGAGCTGCTGTCCGCAGGTGCCAGAGGGCTGGTCTTCCTTCCTGGGTGCCATAAACCCTGGGAGGAAGGTCAACCCCTGTCAATCAGAATTCACAGTGAGTTTGAATTGACATGGTCACACTGGGTCAATTCAAACTACTTGGTTGAATTGACCTAGACTTCGAAGTCAAATGAGGTTTGACCAATTTGAAGTCAACTTTCCTCAATTCAAACTAAGGAGTTCCTCTGTTCGACTTCAGGAAAGCAAGTGTGGCCATGCACTTAGAAATGCAGCACTATGTTGTTTAGTTGCACACACTAATCAGTAAGGCTAAATCATGTGGGTTTTTTTAGGCACAGTCCTCCTGAGCAAGGGTGAGCATGGGTAAGCCAGAGCACCACACAAATAACTCTGGAATGCACTGTGCCTCAAAGATACCCCTCTGAGCTGTAATTCTCTTTCTGCTTCCTCTTTGCTCTTGCATACAGTAGTAATTTCTTATTGATTCAGGCAAGCAACACACAATAGTGACGTGCAACTTGGTGTCTTGGAGTGGCAAAGTCAAAGTGCCATCTCCGCCATCTAGTGGTGGCAGTAATGGGACTACAGTACTTACTTGTGGGTTTCCAGTCCCAAAATACAGGTAGTCTGTGCAGTTGTGGAAAGGACAGATTCTTATTTCCTTGTACAGAGCAGGTAGTCCAAGCCACTAGCCCATGTTTTCTCACATATATTTATCACTAATTTGCTGAATAACCCTAATGTTTGCATTGTGCAAGCATGCATATGTTATGAAAACATTTGTCTTCCCATACCTAAAATGATTGATTTCACTGTGCTTTCAGTGCAACTGTTGGTATATCTGTACTGCAAATTAAAAACCTTGAGTGGCTCATCCAGCTAACTTGGGCCTGCACGGCTTGGTCTAAGGGGCTGTTCTACTACAGTGTAGATGTTCAGGCTTAAGCTGAATCACAGGATCTAGGACTGCAAATTGGGATGGTTCCCAGAATTTGGGCTGCAGCCAGAAACCAAATGGCTATACTGCAATTAAACAACCCTAAAACCAGAGCTTTGTGAGCTTGAGTCAAGTGGAAGAGGCCAGGCACAGCTATTTAACTGCAGTGTAGATGAACCCTATGTGAACGCAGACAGCCTTGTCATCAGCCAATTACTCCACTATGCAAGCAGCGTATAATGTCATCAAAAAAAAAATTGTTTTCCCTTTTTCACAAAACTGCATTAGTGTAGGCTTAAAAAATAACTTGACACCATTTTAATTGGTTCAAAATTTGATAAGAATATCATTTGGTAAGTACTTACATACAAATTCAAGAGATCTAAATACTCAAATGGGTGAACATGAATGCCTGGTATTAAATAAGGTTATTGATATGGTAGACATCACAAAAACTTGATGGAATGATGTTTATCTATGCAACATGGTGATAGAGTACAAAATACATAGGAATGATTGAATAGGTTGCAATCATAGTACTGTGTCAAGTTAAAAGAATCACAGAATCAAATATAGTGAACAACTTAAACAAATCAAAACGTGCCACAGAAACTGTGGAGAGAAATTCCATTCTTGAATGACAAGTATAGCAGTGGGAATGTACTACCAACCATGTTACCAGCAGGATGATAGTGATTGTGAAATTGTCAGGAAGATTAGAGTGGCTGCAAAAAAGAGGAAACAATAATAATGGGAAATTTCATCAATTCCTATATTAACTGGGAACATGACACCAAGCATTGGCAGCAGAGAGAAAATTTCCAGACACTGTTAATGATTGATTCGTAGAGCAGCTAGTCCTGGAACCCACAAGGGAGCAGCAATTCTTGATTTAGTCCTAAGTGGCACACAATTAAAATATATCTGAACTGCAATGTAACAATGACCAAAATGTAACTAATATCACTGGCTATGTCTACATTCAAGAACGCTAGTTTGAACTAAGTTTGAATTAATTAGTGTGAACTAATTTGGATTAATTCAAACTAACTTAGTTCCAATTAGCATGTCCACAATAGAAATCTAAATCGAACTAGCATCTCCATGCACAGGAAGTGCTCATTCGGCTTAAGAGGGGGACACCATAGGAAATGTGGCAACATGGCCCATACCGCCTCATAAAAATCCCAAGCCCAATCCCAGAAAAAGATGAAGGCACTTCCTCTCTGGTGCCATGAACCCTGGGAGGAAGAAAGTCAAACTGTGCTTAATTCAAATAACAGGTAGTTTGAACTAATGCATCTACATTGGTTAGTTTGAGCTGTTAAGTTCGAACTAACTATGGCTGTGTTCACACAGCAATTTTGTTTCGAAACAACCTCGTTGTTTCGAAACAAAAAAAAAACATGTTCACACGACGCACAGTTGTTTCGAAACAAGGGGAAGCCCTTGTTT
>ML682013.1:2384339-2479424 GCA_007922195.1 Podocnemis expansa | reverse complement strand
AGAAAGAAAGAAAGAAAGAAAGAAAGAAAGAAAGAAAGAAAGAAAGAAAGAAAGGTGGCTATTTCTTTTAGATTAGATAGTGTGAAAGCAGCATTAAATTGTGACTATGGATTTTTTCCCCCTTGCAACAGGTGATTTGATGTCACCTTCCTCTATGTGCTGTTTCCTGGTGATTGAGTCTTAACAACTGTTGCGCCCTGCCTGTGTGCTGGCAGTTGCCCTGTGGCACCTGCTTCAGAGCTGGAGGAGTCTGGATAATGCAGGGAGGGGGTAGAGTGCTGTGCTGGCATGTTGCTGGGATATGTCAGGCTCCCTGACCTCCCTTGGCTCCCTGTTGGCACACACATTATGGAGGGTGGTGTGGTCACTCACTTTCTGTCATAAAGGAGTGGCCGGGAGAGAGGGGAACTGCTGTTGTGGTGCACTGTGGGCCAGTTACCCCCAATGCACCACTCCTAGGGCAACCTAGCAGCTGCGAGTGTGGACGTGGGCAGTCTCCTGGCATTTTGAGTGTGGACGCTCTAAGCTGATATAATAAGGTCTACTTTAAGCTGGCTTAAAGTAGACCTTATTAAGTAGGTTTAACCAAGCCCTGTAGTGTAGACATAGCCAAGGATTGCTCCCAAGGAAGGAGCAAGGAGCAATTGGTTGAGTCATCTCTGAGATTACAATGGCCCGTCACATGCTGTACCCACCCACCCCTTCTCCGTTCTCATCTCCTGCCCATGCCTCTCTTCACCACCCCCACCTCCTGCCCCTGCCCTCTACCACCAGTCACACCACCCAACCGTTTTCTGCCCCCATCTCCTTCCCATTCCCTCCTTCACCACCCCACCTCCTGCCCCAACCACCCCTTCTCTGCCCCATCTCCTGCCTTTCTCCCTTCACCACCCCACCTCCTGCCCCAGCCTCCCATCTCCTCCCTCCACCCACCCTTGCTATGCCCCCATCTGATGCCCATGGCCCCCTTCTCCAACCTTCCTCTTCCCTGTCCCTATCTCCTGCCCCTGCCCCTAGCCACCCCTTCAACACCCCCATCTCCTACCCCTGCCCCATCATTCTTCATTCCTCCCTGCACATGCCCTACCCTCAACTGTTCCCCACCCCCCTCCATGTCCCTTACCTTCACTCCTGAAATACCCCCTACTCCTGCCTTCCTTATCCCTCCGATACATATGGTACTGACAAGTGGTTACACTCCACCTCCTGCCCCTCTGCCCCTTCTCTGCCCTCATCTGCTGCCCTGCCCCGCTTCACAGCTTTCAGCTGTTTCCAATATTTCATGCTGATTCTTCAGACAACTGAATGTGATGTTTACTTGGGGAAGAAACCATTATTTTCCCCTGTCATTTTTGATGGGTTACAGCTAGTAATTAAAATGACTCAGGATGGCTATTAGCTATCATGGAGAAGAATATAACCTGATGTTCTAGGTGTCCTATGACTGCCTGAACCTGGGACAAGATGAAAGAGGGTGGGTCATTTGTTAAATTACTCTGTTCTATTTATTCCCGCTGAAGAATTTGGCACCAGCTACTGTTGGACAACTATAAAATGAAAACTGGGCTTAATGCATTGTCGGGCTGATACTGTATGACCAGTAATGTGTTCTTAATACTGAGTGCAAAGTTGATATATATGCTGCCATTCAATTCTGGTAGCATTTATACCAACCTGGCACTCATATTACGAAGGCATGAATAATGACACAATGCCAAAGGCACTTGAGAGTCAGGCCTCTCTAGTCTAGAGGATATAGGTGCCTATGAAAATGAAGGCTTGATTAGGTCCTATGGTGGTGTCTTTTGTGCACATATGTGGAGCAAAGTTGGCATCATGGTTTGTTGCAGGGCTATGTGCCCACTTTAATGTTTCAGTTATTAGGCCTGTAGTTGCTGGTGGTTGATGGAACC
Source organism: Podocnemis expansa (assembly GCA_007922195.1). NCBI lineage: Eukaryota > Metazoa > Chordata > Testudines > Podocnemididae > Podocnemis > Podocnemis expansa. Next base: position 2,477,511 of record ML682013.1, on the reverse strand, counting down.
AGTTGGATACTCAGAAGTCAACTACTTCAGGAGAAACCCAAGAAAGAAAACAGCAGAATGTGTCTGGTCATTGACTAAAAACCCCAAATCAAACCTCTGCAGCACATCATCAAAGACCTACAACCTACTCCACAACACAATCCCTCACTCTCTCAAGCCTTGGGTGGCAGACCCCTGCTCCCTTACAAGCAGCCCTCCCCCAAACTTTAAACAGATACTCACCAGCAACTACAGATCTACAGAAACATGAAAGCACAAACATATCCATGCAACAAATCACATTGCCAACTCTGCTGATATATTTGCACAAAAGAAATCCTAATAGGATCTAATCAAGCTATCTACTCCATCAAGGGCTCATTGTCCTGCTCATTCATCAATGTGATTTATGCCATAACATGCCAGAAATACCCATCCCCATCTTACACATTAGACAAACAGGAGAGTCTCTGAGCAAAAGAATAAATGAACACAAATCTGACATCAGAAATAACATTAAAAAAATCAATAAATACTTCAATCTTCCTGATCACTCTATGAATGATCTATTAACAACCATAATCGGGCAAATGGATAACAAGTCAAAGCTTCAAAGAGAAACTACAGAATTATAATTCATATGCAAATTTGAAAGCATCAGCTTAGAGGTGAATAGAGACTGTGTTTTTCCCCCCATTACAAGAGGTAATTTTGCCTTCGTTCTCCTCCTTCCTGTATGCTGTTGTCCACTGTTTGAATCTAAATAACTGCATTCATTTGCTTAACAGTCTAACCAGATCCCATGATTTACACTTCCCTGCATATATTTTGCTCCCATTCTGCAAGCTCCCCATCTTCAAGTGTCTGAAAAGGTGGGATTTTCTCCCACAAATGAGCATGTGATAAATATATTTGTTAGTCTTTATAAGTGCCACCAGACTACTTGTTTAGAATGACAAGGCAGCTTTATTAATGAGGACCATGTAAAAAGACACAGGCAGCAAAATAGCTCATCTGCAGGTGTACTGAATTTTGTCAGAGACAGAAGAAAAAGCAGAATGTTGTCAGTTCTTCTTGAGATATAGTGATGGATACCTTTAAGAGAAAATGTTGATGGAATTTGGCTCACATTTTCTGATAGAAAGAGCAATCACAGATAGTATCAAACACCTGATATGCTTAACTGTATTTTTTTGGTACTGGAATTTAAGAATATTTTGAACAGTATGGTGGAGAAAAGTTTTATGCTGAAAATTCTTGTGCATTATTTAGTTACATTGATTCCGTTTAAAAGTTAAAAACAAATACAGTGAAATAGACTGACTTACACTTCAGAATGTTTGTCACCTTACCTGACTACACCATAGGATTGGGGGAGAGATGTAATACCCCCAAAAAATTACCTGGGATGTCCATGTACCTATAAGAAATTTGTGAGATGGCATTATGAGGAGTGCAAAAAAAAAAACAAAAAACAAAAAACAACAATGTGTGTAATGCTTGGTACTAGCAAAGTCCCATATTAAATATGCATTGTTTAAAAAAAAAAACACTAATGGAACTGGATTGTTACACCTACTTGGTTTTAATTATTAAAAAAAGCAAATATATGTGCATAGGTATACATGAATAGACTGCTTATTTTCTTTTCAATTACCCAGTAATTTAGTGCTTTTCTGGCGGTGGATAGTGATTTGGGAAACAGGTTTAAAATCAATAGCATACTTCACTATTTAGATGATTTCCTGTTTTGGGCCTGGCAGGCACTGAAATGCGTAAAGAGCTTTTCAGTGCTCTTAGAGACAGCCATCTATTTCCGAGTACCGTTATCTATATAAAAAACATGGGTCTGAGGACAGATTTAAAAAAAAAAAAACTCCAACAAAATAGCCATATGTAAAGTGATGGAAGGCACTGAGGATTTTGTTTAATTTCCATGGGCTAAGCTTCAAAAACTTTGTATGATAGACAGGTATTATGGTCTTAAAAGTAGCAATGAGACAAGAGTAACATTTAGGCGATTAACACTGCAAAAGTCTATATAGACAACACAAATACTGTCTTGGGGTGGCAATCCCAGGAGGTTAGCACAGCCAGCACAGTAGAGTAGGTACTGAGTATGTGTTTTATTCAGAACTAATGCATCTAGGTATTTGACGAAGTGGGATTTTTCTCCCATGAAAGCTCATGCGAAAAATAAATCTGTTAGTCTTAATGTGCCACAGGACTCCTTGGTGGGTGGGTGGGTGTGGTTTTTTTTTTTTTTTTTGCTGGAGTAGACTAACACAGCTATCCCCCTAGGTATTTGGCCTCTTTGATTTAAAATCTAGGAAATAACATGTTTATGATGGATTAAGGACATTTTATTTATTTTACCTTTTTATGGTATCCAGCATATTTAATTATAGCTGATGAAATTCACTTCAGCCACATGTAATCAGAGTATTATTTTATGAAGATGATATGGGTAGGAATTTTGGAGGAGAAACACATAATCCAAAACTGGGGCCAGGTTTCAAGACTATACCTGCATGTTTTGTGGGTTACTATGGATTGGAATAAAACCACCAAAACATATTGGGCTGTCTGAATTTACCATGAATTTTGGATGCAGTTGAGGGAGATATGCAAGCTTGTGTATCTCCTTTCCACTGCCTCATGACTACTTGCAGAAGTGGCTCCACTATGCTGAGTCAAAGGGAAATGCTCTCCTTTCAACTCAGAGTTGCTCTTTTTTCAGGAAGTAGACTTACCAGCTTGACTTCCCAGTGTAGACTTGGCCTCCCTTTCTATAACTTGACTTGTGACATATTTTACTCCACCATTGGGGGTGGGGAGTTTTATTCTCTAAGTGGAGAAAACAGTGCAATTTGAGTCACACTTTTTAATAAATGCATCAGAATAAATGGTTTGCAAATACAGAGTAGACTAATAATGTTTCTTTCCATATCTATGGAAAATGGCCATGACAAATTCATGGAGTTGAAGGCCATAAAAAGCTTCCATGATCATCCAGGTTGAGTGCTTGCATAACAGAAGCCATACAATTCTAGTCATTGAAAGAATCATTACTTCATGCTATGCAGGCGAATGTGGTCAAGCTCAAGAATTTATGAGTTGAACTAGAGCATTTCTTTAGACAGACACCAAGGGCTGCATTCACAAAGGAGTTTAAGTAGAACTCAGCTGAGCATTAGCAGGCCTAAGTTTTAGGTACCTAAAAAAAATCACTGATGTTCACAATGCCTGAGTTTGATATGTTGGCTCCCTGTACAATGCCTGAGGAGACAGAGGTGCATCAGAATGAGATTAATTAAAAGCCAGAACACTGAGCATTTTCTCACATAAACTAGCCAATGGAAGAGGCTGACAACAAAAATGTTTGCTAAGTCCCACCACTCTCTTGGAGAGCCTCCTAAATCTGGGCTGCAGTGAAGTGCCTTCCTCTGCTAGGGATTCTCAATTGCAAATCCTCTCGTGGGATAATCTACTTCTGCTATTTGAGCAAGAAACCAGGAGTTGTGGGGGGTATACAGAACTTTTTTTCAAGTTTCTAGTCTAGGAATTATTGTACTCAATCAGATATGGGAGATGCTCACTTCAAGTACCACTACATCTGAAATGAAGTAATGACTTGAACTCAGGATTTTTCACATCTGAAATTAATGGTCTATCCACTGAGATATTGAATAGTCTGATGTAGGTGTCCCTCATTTCTTCTGTTGATAGTGTTCTATTGTGAATAACTAAGGAAAAAGTCATTAGTGTAGGGGACTGGATTCTGAGTTTCCTAGTTCCTAGCAAAGTGCTTTAACCACCAGGTTAGAACCACTCTCAGACTAGCTTTCTCTTTCTCTTTGGCCTACTACTTCATTCATTATTTTTTCACAGTGGAGCAATTTCAAGAGGGGACCATCGTAATACCTCATGCTTAGTGCTTCATGAGTACAGTAATTAGCTGAAAAGTAACAGACAAATGGGGAAACTGCAGTGGGGGTCTTCAACATCCCAGGTGACTACAACGTTGGTGACTGCTAGTAAATATTAACACATTTAGTCCTCTTTGAATATTAATTTCATAAATGTTTATTCTTCTGACAGAATGGTTATGCTTTTAGCAAAAAGTGTGGTTGAATAAAGTGTTAGTCTATACTCTGTAAGTAGCCTATATTTGGGAATTTCATGTGATTGAGTGTTGTAACCTGAGCCATCATAAGTGGCATTTTCATGTCTTCAGGAATACATGTCCTGGAAAAAAATCCCCTTCAACTAACAAAACGGAGATATAAGTAGGACAACTCGATTGATAGTTATTGCAGCTGATTTCTCCAATGATGAAATGAGGCTTCCGTAAAAGATGTTTGGGAAATGGCCAGTTGTACCAGCTGTTAGATTAGAATTCCCCTTTTTGTTTATCAATCATGTAGCATAAAGATATTTTAAAGGAAATTCAATAATTAATTAGGTAAATACAAAAGTTAAACATAACATATGGTGAAATCAATCACAGGAAAGTGTTTTTTCCATCAAAAAAAGGGATTTCTTTGTCTAGTTCTCTATAAAAAGACAGGAGTACTGGGAATTAGGTTGTAGAATGCAAAGCTGCAGGCGTCTCACCAAATACACAGCAGAAAGACAGAGAGAGGCTCTTTACCTTACACAAAAGGTGGTAATGTATCTTTTCTTTCTGTGGAATACTGTACTATCTCTAATTAATCATCTTTGATTCAATAATTGTGTTTGACCCTGTTCTTTGACAGTTTTGACTCATTAAATTCAGACAAATAACTACAACAATTGCACTAAACATTATGAGGGAGGTGGTGATGGTCATTCTGCTGCTGTTTTGTGTCAGCTCACCTACAGGCGTCCAATTGCTGAGGTCTGAGCATGCCTTCCAGATCAGGCCCCACAGAGAAGATAGGTAGGAAAATGCCTCCCTAACCCTGGTTTGCGTGTCACTCTGGGGCTTAGGCAGAGGCTGCAGTGTGCACACATGGGCCATGTCTACACTGTGGCTTTAAGTCAACTTAAGGGCCCTTAAGTTGACTTAAATAAAACCCAGGCCACACTGCAAGTCAGCAAAGTCGACTTTCCTGGCCACTAAAGTCAACTTTATAATTTCACTTATAAAGTTGACTTAAGACAATGTGGCCTGGGAGTTGCCTTAAGTTGCCTTAATGGCCTCCTAACTACAGAAAATATGGGGCTGGAGAAAAGGCACAACACAGCTGGGAGAACTCCCAGCTGTATGCATCACATCCAGTCTTCCCATGTTCCCTGACCTGATCCGGCATCTCCCCACTTTCTCAGCCAGACTCTGCATCTCCCCTAGTTCTTATCCCAACCCAGCATCTCCCCCCATCATCAGCCGGACCTGGCATCTCCCCCCATTCTCAGCCCAACCCAGCATCTCCCCCACTTCTCAGCCCAACCCGACATCTCCCCACTTCTCAGCCCGACCTGGCATGTCTCCCCATTCTCAGCCCAACCCAACATCTCTCTCATTCTCAGCCTGACCTGGCATCTCCCCCCATTCTCAGCCCAACCCCACAACTTTCTCCTTCCCTCAACCTGATCCGGTGTCTTTTCCCTTCTCAGCACAACCCCTCATCTTCTCCAGCCCGAACCACACATGTGTCTCTCTTTGTCCAGTGTGTCTCTCTCCCCTTGCCCTTCTCCAGCATGTCTCTCTCCCCTTCCCAAGCATTACCCCCTGCATCCCTCCCCTTTTCCTGCTGCTGTGATGCACTGTGGGCCAGCTACCCTCAGTGCACCACTTCTAGGGTGACCTAGCAGCTACCAGTGTGGTCATGGGCAGTCTCCTGGCATTTTGAGTGTGGACACTCTAAGCCAACTTAATAAGATCTACTTTAAGCCATCTTAAAGTAGACCTTATTTAATTGGCTTAATAAAGCCCTGTAATGTAGACATAGCCTTGGAGACAGAAACATGGGTGTGCAAGGAACTTTTTATTGCAAAATCTGTGTGCCTGCAGTGTTCAGGGCCACTGAATGAAGTTTTGCGAATCTTAGCTGGGTCTGATTCTGTGATTTAGTCACCTAAAATAGCAGTTATTTCTCTAAATTCTCTGTGAATTTAGCTCCAAGTACTTTTTTAAGCATTGTAAGTCACAAAGAATTTACTACCCTCAATCTCACTGTTAAGAATTTGCATCTTTTTTCCCCCTGTTTGAATTTCTCTAAACTTAATTTCCAGCTACGATGTTTTGTTACAATTTTGTCTGATAAATTACTAAACTAAAAATCATCTATATTCCTTCCTATATTTCTAAAAATATTCCCATTCTGATTTTATGTATAGATTATTAAAACTTCCATTAATGAAACAGCTCTATATTTATCTCACACATCTTGGGGGGGCTTAATCCATTGAAACCTTTGTAGTCAAAGCAAAACTCTACCAGTCTTCCTGTTGTTTTCAGGACTCTGGTGTATTTTCTCTGATCTGGGCGTTCTCTCTGCAATTTGTGCTAGACAAACTATGTGATGTACTAGCCAGTATGTTGTTTACAGAAAAGTTTGATAAGCCTCTTAGCTCAAAGTATCCTCATCCAAAAAGTTAAAAAATCTGTGCTAGTAACCTACTATCTTGTTTAACTGTGTTTGAAGCTGTATCATAGTACTTATTTCAACGTTAAGTGGCTCTTTGAAAGAAAAAAATCATGCCCTGAAAAAATCACATTTTCATCACTTGGATGCCTGTGATACATATTTGAAATGCAGACATTACCCTAAGTTCTAGAACCTAAAATAGTCATTGAGAATAAGAATTATTAGCACCTATCTCAATGCATACGTTTTCCCTCTGGCACCTGTTAGAATCTATGATAAACATGGGGAAAAACACTCTTTGTTTGATATTTTTTTTTAATTTAATTGAGTTTCTTCAGATATATTTTGTGCAACTGTAATTAGACAACCATCTATGTGACAGCTGTCAGCGTGGTCCATCTGTATTATTTTTTTACTTGCAAATACATCAATCCAGTATTTCTTAAATTTATTTATATGGGTCAGATTTCTCCTGTGCTTTCTCTGAGTGCACAGTGTGTTCATGTGAAGACCACAAAGAAATTTCCCTATCCTTCTGAAACCCAGGTAAGTGTCAGCCAGAACTGCACTTTGGGGAATGGAATAACTGCTTCCATCTTACTCCTATAGAGCTTCATGGTACCCAAAAGTTACAGAGGGCAGGTATGAAACCATGACTTCTTCCCTGTTATGCTCCATCCTGTGGAATTGGAAAGCCAGGTAGGGAGCTGTATGCTTGTATCCTATAATGGGAGGGGGCTATAGCTGCATACTCAAGGAACTTGGGAGTTTCAAGAGACCCAGTGCTCCCTTCACTGATCCTTACTTTATTATTTACTTATATAGCTCTAGACAAATCCTACAACTGGGCACCTATGCAGAAGTAAAATTGAACAGGAGCAACTTATCTACAGCTAATCTTCTCCCACCTCACCTGAAGTCATTGCTAAAACACAGGCTGAGTTCTGTCATTTGCACACTTCCAGGAAAAGTTACCAGTTTAAATTCCAGCTCTATTGTTTTTCAAACCTCAAACTTACAAGTTAGTTATAGCGTGATTCAGACACAGGGAAAGAAGCCCACTCAGATTAGTACATAAAATTTATATTCAGTATAAAGAAAGAAAAGATTTAAAGTACTGTTTAATAACTTCTAAACAAAAGCTATTAGGTAGTCAATTTACCAATATGTATTTAGGATATATGCGTTTACAGATACTGCTGTTATTAAAGATGCAGGATTTCTGCATAATATTTCTATTCTATCTTAGCACAAACTTAGAAGTGTGCAGTCTTTCTTCTCTGATCACTCTATTCTCAGTGTATAGCGTGGCCTTCAATGGAGTGCATGTTACCAGTATCCTTTGAAACTGGCCTGAAACTGCAGTCTCCCGGTTCTGAGCAAATACTTCTGACTTCTCAGTAGAACGGAAATTTGTCTTGTGTATTCTTAGAGGTAGCAGCTCTCAATTTGTGGTTAATATACAATTAGCTCTCCGTGGGTTGTGTGTCAGAAAAAGTCTCAACCTGTAGCCATGCTGCCTTCTTCACTGGCTGACTACCCAGCCCTGACAGCCAACAAAACCCCCTGTCTTGCATCATCTTCAGCCAGTCCTCCTCCAAGGGCTCTCAAAGGTTCTGTATTTGAAGCACTCTCCCTGACCCCCAAGCTCTGGTTGACTCACCTCACAGTCTGAGGTTATGTAAGACCTGCAGAGTCATAACAATGGCATTCAGAAAGTATCAAGAAAGGTAATGCTGAACATATACAATAACAGCCAAATCTTCTCTTGGATGTTTCTTAGCCCTTCTAACTGGGTTACCCTACTCCTTTGTAGACTCTACTCCTTTGTACAATATAAGCAACTTAAAGGTTAAAATCTCTCTTCTTCTCTAAAGTTTCCTGATGCCTACAAAGTCTCTAGTTTTCCTGTACTGCAAGTAATCAGATATGGATTACTTCAAATCAATGTGGGCAGTGAATTCCCAAACCAGAAAGTTCCCACAGAGCATGTCCTGCCAGCAGCCCCTTCTCAATTATAAAGCTATTGCAGGTCTGAAGTTAATAACAATTTGAGATTGTCAAATAACAGGCTCAGTTGGAATTATTTAATGAAAGATTATCAATCAGAGATTAGCAAAGCATTATACAGAATACAAAAAGAATAGATTCATCACCACCCCCATTGTACATTAAATATTTGGCTCTCTCTCATCTTCACTGTAACAGGGGAATACATTGTTTCATTCCTCAACTATGTTCCAAATATTCCATCATAATTATAGGATTCTTAGACAAAGAGACCCTTATTTGGCAAGAAGTCTCTCCAGAACCATATGTTCTAATGTAATTTCTTTTAATATACTTATATTCTCAGTTTACCTAATTGAAGCGTGAAGACATAATTGTTTACAGCTGAAAGGGATGAGCATTCTTCAAGATAATATCTTTCCATGGTTCTTTCTTCCACCATAATCATTCTTCCCTATTGATTCCCCAGCAGAAATCCTTTTTTGAGACAGTTTAAAGAGAGCACCACAGATTATTAGATACAGACTAATGCATAAAATCCCTGCATGGGGTTACCGTTATAGGACAATGACCAGTATTCTGGGTTGTAGAATTCACCATACTGTTTATTAATGTCATAAAAATTCTAAGGAATAGTTAATATATAAATAATCAAATCATTAAGAAAAACTCTAAAGGGGTTAATATTTGTTAATAGGTACTAAAACAGCTTGAGCTTCAAGTGTTTTGGCTGATCTCCACTATGGTGGTGTGCCATCGAGAGAGACGTGATCTCTCCAGTGGTTATAGCCTAATCCATTTATGCTTGTGACCTGGAGTTATAGAGCACAAATATATCTATTTTTTAAATATTTTTAAATGTTTTTCTCTAAACAGTATGTGTTCATGTGCACTAACATTAATAAAAAGGTACTTGAGTAGAATGAATAGTGTACCATTGACAATATATAATGAAGTGACTCTCCTTAGGTAATGGACACTAATCACTGTTAATCAATAGATATTGTGAAGGCACCATCGTTATTTCCTTGAGTTTAGGGCATCATTGAAGATATGGAAGTTTGACTTCTGTGTCAGTGCATGAGTACTTTGGTACAAATTAAAATCTATAGTCTAGTCATTATGAATTGTAGGATTTGGCTGAATAATACCACAATATGTAAATTGCATAGAAGATTTCAAAGAATTGTGCATTTGACCGAGAGACCAATTTTTTTCCAAGAACAGATAGTCCCAGAAATGAGACACTCTCAACAGCTTATACTGAAGAGACAAATAATTGTGAAAACCTCTGTGCAGATTCATAAAAATTCAGACAAGAAGAAATACCCTCTCTATGTCCTTAGTGGAGCAATGACAATGTTTTTGATGTGTTTAGTGAGTTTTCCTTGTCAAATGTATATAGATGATTTTTGATTTCTACGCGTTTCATCATATAAGATTTTCTGAAATGGACAGCATTTTTGCAAACATTTTCCTTTAGGAATAAAGGGGAGAAATATTGAAGCTAAGCAATAGGAGAGTTGAGCAATTACTGTAACTACTGTAGCATGTTATCCTATTACTGCTAAGTACAAAAGTTTCTGAGCTTTTGCGTCCAAAATGTCATGTCAGACAAGACCTGGATTACTGCTGAAATTTTTTAATCTTCAGAGTAGAGAAGGCTAACATTTTTATAATAGGATATAAGTAGCGAAACTATTGTGAATGACAATGCTACAGCTTTTCAGTTTCACTTTGGCACAGATTGTATTTTGTTTCTGTCTTTTGATGGAGTGAGTCATTTAAACTTCATCTTCAGGAATTGATTAACATTAGATGTTTCTAGTGTTTCATATTTTTAAGATGGTTCTCTTAGCGGATTTATACAATTTAAAGCAGAGACTTCACAACATAATTTACAACTTGCATACATGCCTTTTGGGATATCTGATAGGACTTAGGAAACTAACAGAAAGGTCCAAGGATAATACAGGTATTGCAGGAGGTATTGGTGTTTAAGTAGCACTTTCTTTTCTGCATCCATTCTGAATCGGTTAGCCACTGCAGACTTACAAAGAGCTTCACTATCAGAAACCATTTCAAGGAAAGTTAAAATCAAGATTCTGATTTTGAAGATAAATTATTTCTTTACATCAGGGGTCTCAAACTCGAATCACCACAAGAGCCACATGAGGACTAGTACAGGGCCACATGAGGACTAGTATGTTAGCCCGAGGGCCACAGCACTGAAACCATTTCATACAATGAAATTGCAAATATTGGGAATGATAATGTCATTGAGGGCTGCAGGACATAGCTTTAGGGGCTGAATGTGGCCTGCGGGCCATGTGTTTGAGACCCCTTCTTTATATAAAACTTCAACACAGCTGATGTTTGGAAGATATCTACCCTCACTCTTTTTGAGTGATAATATACACAATGGAGGACTCAAAAATAGATGTGGGATGAGTGGAAAGTTAAAGAACAACATTAGAATCAGTGAACATGCATTTAAGACGTCTGAAGGAACTTTAGAATGAAGTGACTGATCATGAAAACCTACTAGGATTAAAATCAGTTACTATTCAGAAGGACTAGCAAGTAGCAAATGTTATACCTATTTCTAAGAAAGACTAGGAGTAATCCTTGGAATTGTGGACCAGCAAGCCTCATTGCTCATAAACTGACTTATCCAATAATTAAATATACTATTATAGACATCCAGATAAACATAATATGACTGGGATAAACCAACATAGCTTCTGCAAAGGAACTTAATTGCTCAGCATTTTTTTTTTTTTGAGCAAGCAAACAAAATAGTGGATAAAAGAGAACCAATTGACAATGTATTTGAACTTTCAAAAGCCTGTGACAAAGTCTTTAAGAAGAGGACAAAGAAAATAAGTAGCCAAAAATTGAAGTACTCACACTGATACAAAGTTTGATAGGTGACAGAAAACAAAGTGGGCAGTTTAAATATAATGAAGTGGAGTGCCTAAAGGCTCTTATCTAATTAATAGATATTAATTAAAGTTCTAGAAAAAGTGGTGAACACTGTAGATGTCATACAATTATTTTGGTTAGAGAAGACCATAAAAAGTTTCAAAAGATTTAACTAAGGTAGGTAAATAGGGGCAGTAGTAACTGATGAGATCAAGTTTGGCCAATGCAAGATAATGCAAGTTGGAGGGGATCAATACAGTTACACAAAGAGCTTAGTGAGATTTAGAAAAAGGATTAGACATTTACATGAATAAATTTCAATTGCATTAAATAGTTGTGGGGGTTTTGTTTGTTCATCAATTGACTATCTGGTTTAAAATTCCTCCTAAAAGGAACTTTTGCGTGTCCACCCAAAGTGCTGGGTACCCTGGACATACATGCAATATCACAAGAAGATAGTTCAAAACCAAAGCAATGCTTCTCCTTGTATATGATTTAAAACAGGACTGGCAGAACTGTTGCTCATAAGCTGTGTGCAGCTCTTTTACAGCTATAGTGTGGCTCACAAAGTTCCCTGTGATCCACCTCTGTTCTCTGCCTCTCAGATAGTGGCGAAAAGCTTGGAGCTTCTGCCCTGTTGCAGGATGGTAAGACTAGCGGAATATGCCCAGCAGAGAAGAGGGTTTTAGGGGAAGGAGAGTGAATAAAATTCCATCACTGGTTTTGTTACGCGTACATCTTAATTGTCCCTCTAATAAAGAATCTCAGTCTATACCTGGTATCTGCAACTTGTGGCTCCAAAGCCACATGCAGGTTTTTGGCTTCCTCCTTGTGGCTCCAGGCTCTGGGAAACCTTGCCACCAGATGACCCTGCAGGCATCCCACACCAGGCTCCAGGTCCCCCCCTCACCACCACCACTGTGGAACCCTGTCAGGGGATGGTTCCTACTTCTGAGCTCCCTCCTGCCCCTACCAGAGCACATTGTGGCAGGCACCCTGGCCCAGCTCTCCCCACCAGGAGGCTACACCCATTGCAGCTCTCAAAACACTTGCTGATTGAAGGAATTTTAAAAAAAATGGCTCTTCTTCTTTTTTGGGTTGCAGATCCCTGGCCTTTGTCAGTCTTCCCCCATTGCCTGTACAAACAGTTGGATTCTGTAGCATGCCCAGAAGACTAATCAAGTCTAGCTAATTCAGCCGTCATGGCTGCTGGAGAGAGGGTGGGGGATGGGGAGGATAGTACTCCAAAGGAAAGAGGGCTATTATGAGTGGTTGTAAATGACACTAACTTCAGCTAAAAAGCCAATAAGCAACAAGGGCAGATCACAGAGAAACAGTAACAAAGGCTCCCACCAAAAAGACACAAATGAACAAATGGATTGCCATACTTTTAACCACCTTAAGTTTCCAGAGAGCTAAGGTGTAGCTCCTTGAACAGCATCTGACAAAGTGGGATTTTCTCCCACAAAATCTCACACAAAAATAAATTTGATAGTCTTTAAGTGACTCAAGATACCTTGTTTGCTTCTTTTACTGAACTTGATTTACTTGGCTACCCCTTTAGATCTCATATGTTCAGAGAGTCAAAGGCACGAAAGGACTCTTGTGAACATCTATTTTGACTGCCAATAGAATTCAGAACAACAACAACAAAAAAAAAAAAAACCTCCCCCATGAAATTACTTTTAAATTAGATCATATTTTTTTTTAAAATGAAGTTATCTAGTAATCCGGAAGTGACATAGACGTGGATGGATCCCTTAACAGTTTGTAATATTTGCCTTGTCTTTTTGTCTCATCTTTTGACTCTCTTGAAATAAAAATATTGTTACCTTTTTTGTTTTTGATTTTATGGGAAGTATAATTGATATGAAGTTAAGATATCGACTTGAGATTTAATTATCATTATCATTTGAATTAATCATTCATATTGGACAACTTTCTTTTCTTTTCTTTTTTCTTTTCTCAGCTAAGCATATGCAGGTGAACTAACCACACCCTGGGAGTAGCTAGCAATATATGCCTGTTATTTTCTCTTTTGAATAGGCTCGCTTTGTTGCAGACAACAATTTATCATGATCAGTTGCCTGACTCACAAATAGTTAAACATCCCAATTCTTACGAGTAATTTGCTGTCTACAACATATGCACGTCTAATTGCCCTAAGTGTGACATATGGCTTTCCAAAGCACTCATTTTGTCTAGGAGTTTATGTGATGTGTGGACAGATTTGGAAATGCATGTTCCACTATTTGTTCCACTGTGTCATTGAGTGATTGCGTGCTGTATAATTTGACAACCTCCTCTATCAGCTCCTCACCATAATCTGCAACATGCATAATAATTACAGCTTCATTTCAAGAAACATATATACAAAAAAAAAAGGTCAGAAATGTGGCAGTATAACTCTTTTCAAGCATATCTGTTTTACTTAGGAGTGGGGCATACTGGGATGATTTTAGAAACAAAACTGCATTTTAAAAATGGGATAATGTTTTATATTGTCGTGTCATCCATTAATTATTGTTTTATAACTTGCACCTTTGAAGATTTTTTTTTTACTAAGTGTGATATTTTAATAACATTATATTGAAACCTGCCATAACATTGTATGGAAATCAAGTTGACTGTTCTTTCACTTAAAGTTAGGCACATACTTCAGTGCCTTGCTGAATCAAGATCCAAAGAATTTTGTCATTCTTTCTGAAAAATATTACTTAGTATTTACAAGTAAATATTAGTATTATTTAATTGTTCTCATTGAAATATATTAACACACCATTTATAAATATTTTCTAAGGGGCTAAAATAATTTGTAAATGATTTAAAGATGTTACAAACATGGGTAACATATAATTAGAAGTATATCAGCAGATGGTTACAAGTCACATTATAAACTTCTTTTTGGCCTGTTAGATCATATAACAATCTATAGTGATTGATTAATTATTTATGAAAGCATCTATTTATCATTATTAATTTGTTATAAATTATTTTAAATGGAAACAATATAAGGTGTGACCATTTAATATTATATCTAATATTATCACTTTTTTAATAATTGAATGTGCAATTGCACTTCAAGTAGCAAAATAATTCAATATGTGACACAGACATGTAGGAAAACATAGAGACATTTGCATGCAATTTGGGGAATGCTAATCTTGTTAAGTGTACAATTAGGAATTATATACAATATCCTACACAATATGTAACATCAGCTGGTATGTTCCATGTTATCACTCGACACAATTTGCTACTCACTTTTGACTCAGTTTTCTGAGAACACATAGCAAATGTTATATCTGATAAATTATGCTTCCTAGTTCTGTCTGCTTATTTAAAATGCAATACCAATTTTATTTTTAAAACATATTAGCAAAAGCTGTAGCTGCAGCACTACATTTTTCTGTGAAAGGGTTATACAAGTAGTGTATGCAAGCAATTATCAGAAAGTCATCATATCTCAACATAGCCTCCCACTTCACAGGGTCTTAGGCTATGTCTACACTACAGGGCTCAGTTAAGTCTACTTAATAATGTATACTTAAAGTCAACATTGTTAAGTCAGCTTTGTGAGGTCTCATTTGTTTCAGTTGACTTTATAAAGTCAACTTAAAAGGCTCTACTGCACTAAGTCAACTTTTTAAAGTCAACTTTAATATGCACGTTACATTACATTGACTTAATAAAGTCAACTGAAACCTCAAAGTTGACTTTAAGGTCAGGAGTCATTAAGTCGACTTAAGCAACTGCTTAAGTCACCTTAATGAACTCCAAATGTGCCCAGAGAGCTCCTTAAGTTGACTTAAGCCCCTAGTTAAGACATAGCCTGGGCTCCAGCCCAAGCATGGAAGTCTATACTGCAGTTAAACAGCCCTGCAGCCTGAATCCCTGTAGTTGAAGTCAGCATGCATGTGCCAAGCATGGCTTTTTAACTGCTGTGTAGACACTGTCTAAAAGTACCAGTTTCGTTTCCAAAAACAAAGATGCTTTAAGCAGAAACCATTTTTCTCACAATGTACTTGCAATAAGAATAGCTGACATTGCAGTAGCTGTGTCAGAACTGACTTATTAGTAATTGAGATATGGGCAGCCATTTCCCTTCTATCTGATGAGACAGTTACTATCAAGGACTCTGTCTAACATGACATTTTTTTTTTGTCAGAACAGTCTGATGGGGGGAAAAGTGTTAAAATAAAGACAGTTCCTTTTTCACATTTTGATTTATAATGAGCCACAAAAATGTTAAAATAGACTATGGAGAAGATGATTAAAATCACGGCTCTAATGGCTATTTTTTTGTTGTTCGGTGTCTGTGGGTGAGTGTGTATGTTAGAAAATAACCATTGATCTTCCTTTTTGAAAATGTTTTTTTGAAAAGGTCAGAAACAAAGGATGAAACACAAAAGCTATGTCTACACGTACATGCTTATTTTGATTTAAGTTAAATTGAAATAAGCTAATTCAAAATAAAATCCTTAATTCAATTTAACATAAATTGAAATAAGGAAAAACACTAAATCGAAATAGCAAGTCTGAACACAGGACTTGTTATTTCGATTCAGGAGAGGGGCACCCTGGGAGGTGTGGCAACATGACCCCTGGCAGGGCCATGTTGCCACCCGTTCCCCTGCCTGTCTCTCATCTGGAAAGTCAGACAGGGGAAAAAGAGCCCAGGGCAGGGATCCCCCGGCTTGTGTCCCCCGCTGCTGGTGGGGCAGCAGGGGAGGGACCATGAGGCACCCCGACTGATGCCTGGGGGGCAGGTCTCCCAGCTGGCTGGCCCCTCAAGGGGGGGGTTGCCAACTACCACCCTGGTGGTGGGTCCCAGAGCCAGCTTCACCCGCTGCCCTGGCTTGCCAGTAGCCAAGAGGGTGGCAGGTCCCTGAGCCAGCTTTGCCTGCTACCCCTGTTTGCCAGCTGCCAAAGGGGCAATGGGTCCCAGAGCCAGCTTTGCCAATTGTCCCAGCTTGCCAGCAGCCAGGGGTCGGCAGGTGCCAGTGCAAGCCAGACTAATGGGGGAAGCTGGCTGCAGGACCTGCCACCCCCTGGCTGCCAGCAAGCTGGGGCAGTGGCCAAAGCTGGCTCAGGGACCCACTGCCCCCTTGGCTGCCGGCAAGCAGGAGCAGCAGGCGAAGCCAGATCAGGGACCTGTCCCCCCCCCCCCCATACGCCCCTGTACATCCTCTCCCTCCCTCGCCAGGGTGCTTATCAGCTCCGTGGCCAGGGTGCTGGGGGGGGACTTCCTCCTAGAGTGCCATGCACCCTGGGAGGAAGGTCAATTTTTATATCGATATGTGGGTCATACCGATATAACAGAGCCAGACATGGTTATTTTGAAACCACAGTTTCAAAATAACCCTCTTTTTGATATATAACAAGGTTTTATTATATCAAAATGATTTTCCTTATTTCAAAATAAGGGAGCTCCTTATTTTGATATAAGGAAACATCATTTGGACATAAGCATTTTTAAATTGAAATAACTAGTATTATTTCAGTTTAAAAACTGCATGTGGACATGCCCAAAGTGTGCTAACTCTGACATCCTTATGATCTTGATGATTATTGAACATTTTAATATATTAACACCCCAAAGCATCCATCACTATTAGGGAACTGTTAGACAGTTAAAGAGACAGTTTCTATCACAATACCTGTAACTAAGCATGAATCACATTCTGATATTCTTGCTTGTTTTGGATAGCACCTTAATCTACTGGGTACCACATTCATATTGACACAAATAAATTAAGAATAGGTATGTGCAACTGTGTAAGACTCTTGTGCTTGGTGATTATGGTTCTTTTCTTTTTTTCACAGTAGTGGGGACTAAACTACTGTATTGCCCTTTCAGTTTTCAGGACATGAAATACAGACATGGAATAATATTCTATTATTCAAAAGTCACTGAGTTGGAGAAGTGCTACTGTCTCCTCTGAACTTTAACATGGAAAACATGTAGCTTGAAGTAGATCATTTGCTAAACTTTAGAGCTAAAAATTCTGTAAGAAATCAACTGTTGCTTGAAGACAAAAATCCATATCTTCTATCTATCTATTTTAGGTAGTTTTATGACTCCCAGGTAGTATACTGGGGGATTTTTTTTTTCTTTTCATTATTGGCTGATTGGCATGTGTTTTTTTTTGACATTACTGACATTTGGGACATTTTCTGGATTTTTTTCCCTTTGATCTACTAACTGTGAAGGGTTTTAATTCACAGGTAAAAGGCTGTTTACACCTCTGTCCCATCCGTGGTCTCTATGGCTATACCTGTTCAGATGTTAAACATATTCTCTTTACCTCTTTTAGCCCTATTCTACACTTACCTTGATTTTTGGTGGGAGTCAACAGCAGATATGCAAGGCACATAAAATATCTTGTGTATCTGCCAGCACCTGTCTAAGCCACCGGGACATACTCAAGAAAGCTGATTGAAAATGGTTTGCGGTCAGATTTCAGCTACTTCTTTTAGGGGACAGGACTTCCCAAGCCAACTTCTGGAGTGCAGCACTGCTAATGGTACCCAGGATGTCAGGCTGAAGGTGATTCTGCTGTCATCAGTGCAGACATACTTTTAGTGTGCAATTTTGCAATTCCCCCAATCTTAGATTTGGGGAAAGGAGATACAATACTATATCTTATTGCCATGCAGTAAGCAACTTGATTCCTCCACTCCTCTCCTCTGGGGTCCATACTCTGTGATAGTGAATAGTGGTCTTAAAACAAAGATGTTTACTAGCAAACAACAAAGCATTTGAGAAAAGCAATAAACAACCTACATGCATATTTAGACTCATCTAATCCTGCATTACACTACAAGCTAATTAGAGTCACTTTCCTCTTGAGTAACAGGACAAAACTAGACATTTTTCTAAGAAATCAAGGAGCTCTTATGGCCCACTTTTTTTCAGTTTGCCTTTCAGAGAGTGTTCCCCAGTGTATTTCCCAGTCTAAGAAAAACTCCTCCACCATTTCTTATGGCAACCTGAACCTAATTATCACATTGTTCAAAGGTTTTTATTTTTGTTATAGCTGGGATTATTTTCTGATTTTTGTGTGTCTGTCAATCAGACCATCTAAGAGAATGCAGCTTGCATAACTCTTGTTTACTTCATAATTTCTGTTTAGTGCACCATCTCCACTGTCCCGTGCCAACAGGAAATGTGTGCCTTTTGACACAATGTTATACTTTTTCAGGAGATGGTTTTATTAAATAGAATTCTAGATCAGTTGAACAGGTCTTCACTTCTACCCAATTGATCCAGTTAAATTGATCTCATGGCAGCAAATTTGCAGCCATCAGTGTAGACATATGCTAAGACAGATACTTGATGTTCACTTGAAAACAGGATCCTCCCATCCCTCTGCTATTTACCTTTTCTGATAATTCACTTCTGAAGTCTCTATGGCTATGTCTACACTGGCAATTTAGGTCAAATTAAGGAGGCTTAATTTGAACTAAATTAGACCCTGTCCACAATGAACTTTCATTAAATCAAATTAAGAAATTCCTTAAGTCAACTTAATGAAACCTTAATTCAAATTAATAAGACTCACCTGTTAGGTTGACCTAAGCCTTAATTTGACTGCTTAGGTTGAACTAAGAATAGTGTAGAACTGGATTAACCCTTAATTTGACTTTATTAAGTTTGAATTAAGGGGAGTAAGGTCACATTAACACAGTGGACTAAATTAGCTTAACTTTAAGTCAGCTTCGTCCACTGTGTTAATTTGACTTAATAAGGTTGAGTTTAGTTAAACTTAAAGTTGAACTTATTAGTTTGAATTAACAAAGTCAGCCTAACTTTTTCTAGTGTAGACATAGCCAATAAGGGTTTCATTAGCATTTGATACAGTACACTAATAGTCTTGTATTGTCACACACACAATACTAATGGTCCACAAGGGAGAGAAGTGTCTCCCACTTCACTGGAGAAGCTTGTTTCAAGACATGACACATTTGAGTGACTTTGTTCTCTGAGTGACCTTAAGTTACCTAAGTGAACATAATTTTTAGCACATACACATAAGTCCTCATATATTTTTTGTACATACATTTCACAATGATAATGATGACAATATGACACAAACTTTCTTGAGAGACGTTATATGACTTTCTTTTGGTGAACCCAGATAGCCCTTTTGGTGAACCCAGATAGATATTTCTATGTCCTGTGCCATTTGGAATTGAGTTCTGTGGGTCCCAGTGGTAAATGAATATTAATATTACTCTTTTACATGCAAATATCCATTTACAGACAAAAATACAGATTTTTACAAGTGCAGTGACTCATGTGCATTTTTATGCATGCAGCTTTGCAGCTAACAGTGTAGCTTTCTGTTACTTTGTTATTTATTTGAAAGAAATAATAAATGCTTAATGACACAAATTAAGAGCAATAGGTATATGTAAGATACTACTTTAGCTTTTTCATCTCCATTCAGATACTGATGTAGGTCACAAGAGATTCTGAATTCAGTGGCTTTATTTAACTCCCCATTTGGGCTTGTCATAAAATCAGCACCCAATGTTGTACCAAAGATTCAGACAAGAACAGCGGAGGGATGTCTGGTCTGATCTAGGCTGTAGTTGTCCTGTATGGAAGATTTATAGGTGCCATCCTACTCTATTCCTTGTCAAGGTCAGAACTTTTAAAACTTCATTTGGTAAAGCTTTAAAATTTACTCCCATTTTTAATTTTTTTTTAAAATCAATTAGGGCATTTCCTTCAGATTAAAATAATTCATTGATACTAGAGTTCTGGATTTCAACAGATTTAGCTCTTTGCATATCTATTCAGAAGTAATGTTGAAAAAGTCTCTGTAGATTTTCAGAGAGTATTCATTCAGCTGTAGTCTAACCAAAATTTGAAGGGCACATTCGTTCAATTTGTATGTACAGAACTTTATGGACTCTTTCATTGTTTGGACACAATAGCATTTATGGCATGTAAGTGACAGGGCTGACTCGACCCATAGCAAATGAAGTCCTGGCTGGGGGCATCATTTGCCTAGGAGTGGTCATGGCGTTGTACCAGGGGCAGGACAGACAGCCCAAAACCCAGACTGCTTCACTCCTGCCCTTCCCCAAACCAGTCAATCTCCCCCAGGGATGGAGTGGACCAACCCATGAATTGGACTCCACTTTCTCACCCCACCTCTGGGCTGGCCCACTCCACACCTGTGCCGGCTGTTTCCCACCCTCAGGGAGGTGTGAGCCAGCCTGGAGCTGAGTCCGGGTTCTATTGCTGCTGTCCCCACCTACACTGGGGGTGAGGGGGCACAAAGTCAAAAGCTGGCTCGGGGTGTCAAAGCCCCTTGAACCAGTCCTGGCAAGTGAAATGGTTTCTTAGTGATGAAGTTGAAGAAAAATATTGATTCTCTAGTTCAAAAAAAGACATTTTTCTTTCTACATTATTATTAATGGTATGTCATTCTTTTCTTTTCAGTATTATTACTAAACCTTTTAGATAATGTTCTGTAATGGCATGACACTAACCTCTCCTGAGTGGCACTTGTGGTCAGGTTTGTCTGAAGTATTTAAATAGTTCCAGCCCTAATATTGGACCACACCACCAGGGCTTCCTCCCTAGATGCAATGGTTTCATCCTCTTTGGGTCATTTGGCTATGTCTACATCCAAAAGCTTAGTTCAGACATGCTTAGTCCAAACTAAGCAGTGCCTGGTTAGGTTGAACTAACTGTGGCTTTTTGTTCAAATCAACTTTTTAGTTTGAACTAGCAGCTTTTATTTTTCTTTTAAGTTTGAACTAACTTTTTAGTTAGAACTACAAAGACACGGCTAGTTTGAACTAGAAGTTAGTTGGAACTAAAAGTGGTTAGTTCAAACTAGCCACTTAGTTCACACTTATTTAGTTCAAACTAGTGCAGCTACATCATGCTACTTATAACTAAAGTTCAAACTAAGTTTGAACTAAGCTCTAAGTTTGAACTAACCATTCAAACTTACTAGCTGAAACTAAGCTTTGCTTATATTGAACTAAAAAAGTTAGTTCAAACTAGGCAAAGCCTAGAGTGGACAGGGACCAAATTAGTCCAGATTAAGCCTCCTTATTCTGGACTAATTTGCTAGTGTAGACATAGCCTTCTGGCCCCAGCTCTCCAGCTAGGCCACTAAAGTATTTCAGAACACTTTCTCGGGGTTTATTGCTACCCAATTATAGAGATGTCACCTGTAAAGGATGTGACCTGGGCCACCAGGGATAACCTTCTGAATGTCCCAAAATCAGGGTAAGCTGCAAAACTAGGGGCCAAACCCCCAAACCACTGATGGGTGGTACTTAAACCAGTCTCCCAGTTAGTAACAAAACATGCTTCTGATTCCCCACTCTGGTCATCACCAAGCCTAACAAAATAGAAACAGCCCCCTTTATTGTACATCAGCTACTTTGGTCCCTACCTAGCCTCTGGCTCTCTTAAAGAAATAGGTTCTCCTGACCCAAAGGGCCAGCCACATCACCCAGAACAATATAGGCTTAGATTTTACCCAAAACACCATGCTTTCAGCCAATCGTCTAGTAGCTGCAACTAAAGGATTAATATAAAAAGAAAACAGATAAAGCATGAGATGTTAAAGGGTCAACGTGAATCACATACATGCAAATAATTTAAAATTCATAGAAAGCAAGTCACTGAAGAATTTGCAGTCTGCAGGTTAATCTAAGTCCTCTGGTATGTACCCAGCACCTGGGTGAGTCTCAATCGTTTGTTCAGTCCCAGAATAACAATTCCAAGAGTTGATGATTGCAGACTGAAGACAAAATGGAGAGAAGTCCAGTGCCTTTTATTGCCTTTGGCTTTCCCATGTACTCAGTGTCCTTGCCAAATCAAAATAGAGTTGAGTCACATGGTTAGTCTGGGTGACTGGATAAACAGGTTTCCTCCTAGGCCCTCTGTACCTGGGGGTTCCCTTAATGGACAACTAAGAGGACTATAGTTTTGCAGGCACCCAGTCTGGGATTTCCTTAGAACACACATAAAACAAATGCATTCCTAATTTCTAATAAAGATAGCATACCTACATATAAACCATATAATCATTCCTAGCATCTTATAGCCTTTCTCTCAATACTGAACATGGGATATCACATAGGTACTATTGCAAATATGAAATATCAATATAAAAGATAACCATAAAACAGTCCCCTAGACCCAGACAGCATCACAAGGGAGACCTAGGCCCACCCACTACTCCAGATTCCAAGAGAATCCATCTAAGAATAGTGGTCATGGACTGCCATGTCCCTTTAATGAAACTGTTTTCAGATCCCTGGGGAACTTTCCAACAGCCCCAGCCTTCACCAATGCTTCATTCATACCACAGGGCTCCTCTCTGTTAGTCCCAGAAGCCAACCAGGAGCTGTTTCTCACTCCCCTAGTCCCTGTCAGCACTGAGCTGTCCATGATGCTGAAGTTTCCTTTGGTGAGCCAGAGGCACCATCTACATTCCTCTAGCTCCAGCAAAGAATTCACTGTGGTCTGTGCTATTGCTCCTTTTACTATGACCCCCACCCCAACTACTTCTTGCAGCCTCTCTGAATGACTGTGTCCCCTGAAGCCACTCTAGGCAGCTTGGAGGACTCCTCTACTGCTCATGTCCTGGAATGGATGAGGTAGGACCCTGAGGCCTCTAGCTGGGGACCTCTAGGCTTAATTCACCATACCATATGTCCCTTTAAATATGTGAATGAGTTATTAAATTTTTAGTTTAAGAACACTGGCACAATTTGGTTCCCCCCCCCAACAGTTTTCAAAGACCTAGGACCTACTCTGCTAGATGGTGCACATACAGACATTAAGAGACTGTCTTTATAACAAAGAGTTGACATTCTATACCATTCTATTATACAGATGTTCTTGTACTACACTCATCACCATAGTATCAGAGCACCTTTCAGAGTACAGCAATTCTACATCTAGAAGCATGTTTCCCAGCTTTAGTAGCTGGACAGGCAGTAGCTCTGTTCCAGATAGCATACTAAAAATGGCAAAGTAGCAAGGGAAACTACAGGTTGTGGCTCAGTGTAGTCACTGGAGTACAAGCCCATCTGGATACATATTTTTGATGTTAGGTCAACCTTCCATCTAAGCTACCTTTGGCTACAATACTGTTTATAGGGCACTACCTGGAACAGAGCTAGTGCCTGTCTGTCTATTCAAGTTGGGAAGCATGTTCTGAGCTGTTGCTTTGGAGATGTGGCCTAAAATAAAACAAAGGCTAGGAGAAAATGACATTAGGCACCCCATTTTACTAAATGATTAAAGATCAGATTTATGAAGGTAAGTATATGCCCACATATTCCGGCTAATCCTGTGGGATTTATGACTGAACCTCAGCAGGTTAGGCTTCTAACTCTCATTGACTTCAAAGGGTCCCTAGAGAATGTCAAATGGGAAGTCTGTGGAAGACTAGTAATCATTTTTGGAGTGAACCTATCCATGGGTATGTCTATATTGCACATTTAAGTCAACTTAAAGCCCCTTAAGTCAACTTAAACAAAGCCCTGGCCACAGTGGGAAGGTATTAAGTCGACTAAAGCCAATGTAGCCCAGGAGTTGATTAAGTCAACTTAATTGGCCTCCTAGCTACTTGAAACATGGGGATGGGGGCTGACTAGAAGGCACAACACAGTTGGGAGCGTTCCTCTGCAGCCCTGCATCCTAGGACTACAGTCCAGGTCGCCTTTCCCCAATGTGATTTAGCATCCTTCCCCTTCTCAGCCTGAACCCCCATCTCTCCCTCCTTCTCAGCCCAACTCTGCATCTCTTTCTCCTTCTCTGCCTGACCCCTACATCTTCCCCCATCAGCCTGACCCTGCATCTCCTCCCCTTCTCTCTCCATCTCCAGCCCAACCGCACATGTCTCTCCTTCCCCCTGACCTGAGCTGGTGCCTCCCCCCTCTTCTCAACCTGACCACGCATCTTTCCCCCCTTCTCAGCCCAACCCCATAACTCTCTCCTTCTCAGCCTGACCCTGTCTCTCTCTCCCTTGCTCTTCTTAGCCTATCCGTGCATATCTCCCCCTCTTCAACCTGACCATGCATGTCTCTACCCTTTCCCTTCTCAGCCCAATCCCCTGATATCACAGTAAAACATACAAGGAGTCCTGTGGCACTGTTTTAGACTTAAAAAAAAATATTTATTGGATGAGCTTTCATGGCAGAAAATCTCACTTTGTCAGACAGTTCAAAGATGGGGGAACTTACAGAATGGTATGAAATAAATGCAAGGCAGAGTAAGACATAGGATCAGGTCATCCTGTAACAACAAATCAAAGCAACTGTTAAGATTTAAACACTGGGCAACAGCACATAGAAAGAAAGAAAGTTGCTATTTCTTTTAGATTGTGTGAAAGCAGGATTAAATCGTGACTATGGATTTTTTTCCCCATTGCAACAGGTGATTTGACTTCATCTTCCTCTATGTGCTGTTTGAGTCTTAACAACTGCTGCACCCTGCCTGTGCACTGGCAGTTGCCCTGTGGCACCTGGTCCAGAGACGGAGGAATCTGGGCAATGCAGAGAGGGGGTGAAATGCTCTGCTGGCACATTACTGGGCTACATCAGGCTCCCTAACCTCCCTGGGCTACCTGTGGCCACACGCAGTATGAAGAATGGTGTGGTCACTCACTTCCTGTAGTAAAGGAGTGGCTGGGAAAGGGGACACTTCTGCTGTGGTGCACTGTGGGCCAAGTACTCACAATGCACCAGTCGTAGGGCAAACTAGCAGCTGCAAATGTGGATGTGGGGAGTCTCCTGCGATTTTGAGTGTGGACACTCTAAGCAGACTTAATGAGGTCTACTTTAAGCTGGCTTAAAGTAGACTTTAAGCCAGCTTAACTGAGCCATGTATTGTAGGCATAGCCCTCCTGTCCACAGTATAGGGCAATGGTCTCTGTCACAAGCATCTTGGTCTCAAAATGTTTCTAGTTGTTTGAATCTAATACCCCTCAATTAAACAATAACTTTATTCCCAAGTGAAATAAGGAAGCAAAATGATATTCATACATTGTGTTTTCATTGTTAACATTAAATTTGCAAATATAACTAGTCTACTGATATTTGAATGATGAGAAATGAGTGAAATGTACCTACTATAAAATTGTTAAAATTAATTGCTTAGCCAATAAGAAAAAAATTGCTTGGGTAGGTGTGAAAGAGATATGTGAAGGAGATATGGTATTATTTGAAGGATGGTTAATGGCAGCTGTAGAGTGTTAAGGGAATAATCAAACTATTTAACATCATTACACGTACATTATGCTGAACAGGATTTCAACTAAATCAAGTGAGACTGCAGCTTGCAGTGATTGTCTTTTCTATATTATATAGTTTCCTCCTTGAACAGTTCTAAAAAAATAATAACAGAGAAAATAAAATAAATAGCTGAAGCAGAGAATTGAGGATCTGCCATATGCAATACTCATTTTCTGTAAATAGTTCATTACTGGAGTCTCAAATGTTAGTGGTGGCAACTCACATCCAGGAAGGTAAGGGCTATAATGGAATGCAGACTTGGTCAACCAGAGAACAGGTCATGTTATTCTGCTTTAAGGAATGAAGCTGATATTGTTCTCTCTATTTGCTTAGGAGGTTCATCCTCATGTTTTGATCCTGAAACTGGATCTGCTAGTCTGGATCTGTGTGAACTTTGCTAAGTTCCACACATGGTTATACACTCACTCTAGCAAATTTAGTTGCAGTACCAAGACCTTAATTGCCAAATTATTCAGTGGGGGGGAGGGGAGAGGAGAAATGTCTTCATCTTCCAAAATAAATATCACATTTGCCTACTTTGTAGTTGTGGCTCAGTTTTTGTTTTGCGAATTCCAAAGTATCACCATAGTTAGCAATCTACCATTTTAACATACTTTAGAAATCTCAAAGGGGATGTCTGATCACTGTACTTAGAGGCTCTTCTGAATATTTTTTCAGTGTAATTAATGAACACAGATTTGCCCTCAAGTCCCCAAATACTTAGGAATGTCCAATTCAGAACATTTGATTGCTTGAAGAATACTATTTCTCTTCTTTGCTTCAGGCCAAATCCAATAGCCACTGAAGTCAAAAGAAGGCTTTCAAGCCACAAGATCAGATTTCCACTGACATCTAGAGGGATCAACTTCCCTAAAGAAATGTGGTCTGATAGATGGAGCTTTCAATAAACCATAAGACTGTTCCATTGCATTTCAAAAGTATAGGACAGGGACTGACAATGGTGCTTTAAAATACATTATTGACATCTCCCCAGCCTGTCCCTTTCAGCGATTACTAAGGCTATGTCCACCCATACATCATTATTTCAAAATAAGTTATTTCGAAATGAGTTATTTTGAAATAAAGTCCTAAGTTAATTCAAATTAAGAGAAAAGCTCAAAGCTAAATAGCATGTCCAAACACAGAACTTGCTATTTCGCTTTAGGAGAGGGGCACTATGGGAGGTGTGGCAACATGGCCCCCTCCCTGGGCCATGTCCCCATCCAATATAGGCTAAAAGGAAGGCACCCTGGGAAGGAGAAGGGCAGAAGTGTTATTTCGAAATAACCATTTTGAAATAACAGCTGTTTCGATCTAAAGGAGGTTTACGCTATTTTGAAATGATGGCTTTTATTTCAAAATGACAGAGCCCGTTATTTCAAAATAAGAATACGTCATGTGGACCTAATCTCTTTTATTTCAAAATAACCAGTGTTATTTTGAAATAAAAGAGATGTGTGGACATACCCTAAGTGTCCTGGGTTTTTGTTTGAGAAAAAAAAGACACTAATTTAACTGCTGTTTGTAGTAATTGTTATTGTCAACAATCTTCATGAGTGTTAAGTGACAGAACCCCAGAAGGTAAGCAATGGAGACCAAAGAGAATCATTTGAGGTGAAACCTGGAATGAAGTAAGGCTACATCATCACTCCAACACTGTTGTCCATCTTCACTTCTGACATAATGCACCTCATTGACAGAAAGCTTCCTCCTGGAACTGATATTGTGTATAGGATTATAGGATAGACAGAAAACTCTTTAACCTCAGCAAACTTAAGTCCAATACAAAGTCTTCAACAGAAGCCCTAATAGAGCTCCAATATGTGAATGAGATTGTAATTATTGCTCAATCTGAAATGGGTCATCAAACCATTCTCAATGCATTTTCAGAGGCCTCCAAGATTATTGGCTTAACTTTAAACATCAGGAAAACACAAGTTCTCTATCAACTTGCTCCAAATGGAGAAACAATCCTCTCTACATTCAAACCTATGGAGAAATGCTTGAAAATGTGGATCATTTTGCCTATCTTGCAAGCTCTCTTTCATCAAAGATAGACATTGGCATGGAAATGTGATACTGTTGAAATACTCAAGTGCAGCACATTTGAACATCTGAATAAGAGAGTCTTCCTAAAGCATGACATCCTTGCTGAAATGAAGCTTCTCTTCTACCATGCCATTGTCATCCCAGTTCTGCTGTATGGCTATATCCACATGTAGATGATATTTTTGACTTAAGTTAAATCAAAATAAGCTAATTCAAAATAAAATCCTTAATTTGAATTAATTTATAGTGAATTAAGGAAAAACTCCAAATCGAAATAGCAAGTCTGGAGACAGGACTTGCTATTTCGATTCAGGACAGGGGCACCATGGGAGGTGTGGCTCCTGCACCCGCCACCCCGCTGGCAGCTGGCAAGCCCCGAAAGCGGGGTGAGCTGGCTCCCAGACCCACCGCCGGGGCTGCAGATGACAAGCCCACAAAACAGGGCACACAGGTTCCCCGACCAGCTGCCAGGGCTGCAGCTGGCAAGCCAGGGCAGCAGGGCTGCCGGCTCCTGCACCCCCCACCCTGCTGACCCGCCTGCACCTCCCCTACCTCCCTGGCCAGGGTGCTGAGGAGGGGTGGGATTTCCTTCCAGGGTGCCATGCACCCTGGGAGGAAGGTCATCTGTTATATCGATATGTGGGTGATATTGATATAACAGAGCCAGATGGGGTTATTTCAATACCACAGTTTTGAAATAACCCTCATTTTGATATATAACAAGGCTTTATTATATCAAAATGATTTTCCTTATTTCAAAATAAGGGAGCTCCTTATTTTGAAATAAGAAATTGTCATATGGACATAAACATTTTTAAATCAAAATAACAAGTGTTATTTTGATTTTAAAGCTGCGTGTGGACATGCCCTATGACTCAGAAACTTGGACCACATATAGAAGACATCTCAAGAGCTTGAGAAAGTACCACCAATGGTGGCTGCAAAAGATTCTTCAGATTAACTAGGAGGCTAGATGTACAATCATCAGTGTCTTGAATGAAACAAATTCTATCAGCATTAAGGCCATGATTATCCAAAGCCATCTTCATGGTATAGGTCATGTTGTTCACATGCTACCTTATCATGCTCCTGGGGTATGATCTGTTTGACTTTTTTGTTGGTTCCTGCTATGTAACTGTGTAGTTTGATGCAGAATATGCCATGTAAAGTTCCCTTTTGAATGCTCATAACATGCTCAGCCTCATTGTTAAGGTATCATGTCTCCTGCAGCATCATGTATGTGTACAGATGTGAAGCATACTCCCTGGTACTCCACATGGCTTGGGGGGAGGCAGATATTCAGAGCTGCTTCTCTGCATGTATTCTGAAGAGGTACATAACAAAAACAATGTGAACTGAGCTTACCAGCTCAGACTGAAAGAAGATCACTTCAGTGCAGGAAGTGTGTGTGGGCAAGGGGGATTGGAAACAGGTAAAAACACTTGGAAGATTTAGGGGCTTTTTGCCAGAGAAACACCATCTACAACTACAAGAAGGATTGGATCCTGCCTATGTAGAGATAGAGACTGGCTGCTAATCCATCATACAGTCAGACTTTGTGAGTAATGCTGAACAGTGATGTTAGGTTCAAATGTGTCTTACATTTTTATTTGCTTATGGTGCCTCCTGACTGCTTTATTAAATGATTGTGCATTGATTTGCTATATATTCATGTAAAATCATGTTTTAATCAATAAACTAGCATTTGTTTTAGCTAAAGATGTGTGAACTTCAAAGGGTGTGGATGAACAGAGCTGGACATTTTTGTTTCTTTGATAAATGGGCAAATCAGAGTCTATGAGCCTGGGGTGACTGGGGAAGGGCCCTGATCCCTGCAGGATAGAAGTTCCCAGTGTGGCATCTGGGGACTGGGGATGCTTGCTGGAGGACCAACCCCTGAGTTGCTAGAAAGTACACATCCAACTGCTTGAGACTGATTACATAGAGGAGGCTGGTGTGGACTGACCCAGGAGTTGGGGTCCATCTAGCAAAGCAGGGTAATTTGGAGTCTAGGAACAAGCAATAAAGGAGGCACACAAGACCACATTCTGGGAGGAAAACATCACACCTCCCTAACTCCTGTATCTCTAAGATAACCTTTTTCTCACAGTTAAAAGAAGGTCAGCAAAGTTGTAGGGGAGGAAGAAAGTGCTTCAGAACACCTTGAAGGCACTGTTCCCTTTAAGCTGTGTGTGTGTGTGTGTGTGTGTGTGTGTGTGTGTGTGTGCGCATGTACCCACATGTCATGCAACCCATCCACACAACAAAATAAAGTGAGCACATGAAAATTCACAAGTGCTCATATTAGCACACACAAAGGATTTTTTTTTGCACACATAAGAAATTTGTGTGTGTGCAAAAAATTTCTTTACACATGAAGTCTATGAAAAATTAGAGAGAACATTGCTTGAAGGCATACATGAAGAGGTACAATGATTGACACCAATACTTGGGAGAACCTTCCTCAGGACCATACAAAATGGAGGAAGGCTCGGTTGGAGAAATCTCAATACTCTGAAACAGCTCATTGAGAGGCAGAAGAGAAAAAGAAAGGATAGGCAGAAAGAACCTCAGAACATGCAGTGCAGTAAGTCTGTATATCCCCCCTGTAAACTCCTGTTCTTATTGTGACAAGACATGTGGGTGTAGCACTGAACTGTAGAGTGATCTGAGGACCCACTACTGCAATCCCTGGAAGACAATCTTACTCATTCTCAACTGATTGCCATCATCATCAATGCTTTTGGTCATATGCTTTGAATTTGGTTATGGTATTTTCCTAAATTAATACTGAGTTCCCTTTTCGTTTTAGTAGAAGTTCTTTTTTGCTATACACAGAATCGAGTGGAGAAGTACCCAAGATGTTATTAAATTCTCTCAGATTACAAGGTGAGGGCTCATGACAGTTCTGTTTTTTATTATTGAAAGCAATTCCTAGACCTTGAACCCAGGCCTCTTATGTCTACTCCACCTAGTAAAAGGGTTAGATAATAATTAGGCCAAGAGAAACTTTCGAGGCTGAAATATCATCAAATGTGATCTCTAGCCTTAAGCCAGTCTTAAGCTAGAACCCTTGCAGGATCTGAATCCTGACGCAACCACCCCAGTTTACTTGAAATCAGGACCAATCATTCTGTGTTTGTATCATAGGGGTAGTTGCTTTATACTAAACAGAAGCAATTAACACTGGCCTGCCTTAGCTCAAGGAGACACAAAGGGAGCCCTCCATGTGCAGAAACTCCTCATGCAGAAAAAAAAAGCTCCACTTCTATGGTACTATATCCATTTCTCATCTCTCCCAGAAGACCATTCGTTGAGGGACTCATAGGATTCAATGCATCTGTGGTAGCAGGAAGGAAAGGAAACAAACGCCACCTCATTGTGTCATGTCTGTGGATTGGTTGTCTATTCACATGGGTCTGGGAAATTAATATAGTTTCTCCTGGGTTTCTTTCATTGCTGCTGCTACGGGGAGAACCACATGGAGGCTGAGCACCTAATAGAACATTGCCTCAGTGAAACAAGCCATGTAGATTGCTCTTACCAGACAGCTTTTTCCAGATCTGAGGATGTTTTTCTCTGGATCTTCACAATCACCTCACAATCTTTCAACCCTGCTCCCCCAGCCTCCTTCACTGATAAGTAAATGATCTTCAGAGAATTCTCCAGGTTTTCTTGCCGGAAACCTCCACATGAAGAAACAATTTGGTCTGATGTTTTAACAACTCCTGAAAATCTGTAGCTCACAGAGCACAGGCACACAGTAATATTTTATGGAACGTTTCCCTGTATCTAAGGAAGGCATTGCTTTGAACTTTTCATTTATTTGTTTACCCAATAACTGTTTTGAAAACAGTCCCTACATAGCAATGAAATTATACTGTGATAGATCTCCTTCAAGTTTGGAAGGTTTTTTTCCCCCCTCCTTTCTCTTCTAGCTAATTACCTCCATTCGGGTAACAAAAGAAACATTCTTTCATACTTAATGGTGCCTAAACTAAGAGAAATACAGATAATAGTCACTTAACAGTTAAGAGATCAAACACTATTTTTCCATGTAGGGACTCTGCCATCCAATATGGAAGCAAGAAAAATCTATAGGTTGTTCTTTACAGTTAATTAAGCATCTACAAGTTTTCTCTTTTCTCAAGGAAATCAATATTATTGCACTATTGAAAGCTGTTCAGTGGTGTAAGTTTATCTTTCAAACCCCATGAACAAAATATGACCATGATGTTTTGTTCTGTTTGCTTTGTTTCTTATTATCTGTTTTAAATCTTCCATGTTTCAGAATAGTTTTTTTTTCCTGAAGCAACAATTAACAGTCAATTTAAACACAAATAACAATTCTCTCTAGCCCCAGCTAGAATCATTGATTTAATTTCCTAATGACAGAAGAATTAAGTAATAGGCTCTGAGTAGGAATGCAGGCAGCCATGTGAAGCCATGTGCCAAATTGATCTTTCAGCAACTCTGATAACTTATTAGGGCAATGGCCAGGGACCGTCATGGAGTTGAGTGATAAATCTCCAGTCAGCTGCCTTCATACATCTTCTTTCAAATAATTTTTGTCTGATAAAATTAATTGCCATTTTTGTTTCCTTGTCATTGCTGTCTTTAAAATGACAGTTAATGAAAAGGATCACAATGATATTAAATGATGAAAAAAACAAATCACCTATTTTTTAACAGTGTGCAAGAAATACAGATAGACATTCAAAATTGTCAAATACATGTCCGTGCAGACAAGCCATATGAGTCACTTAGGCTATGAATACACTTGGAGTAAGGGGTGTGATTTCCAGTTAAAGCAGGCTTATGCATGCTACCTCTCATCAAACTAGTATGTGAAATAATAGTATCTTAGCCATTTTAGCACAGAAAACAACAATGGGAGCATGGATTATCTGTCCTGAATAAATACATAGCAGGCCAGGCAGGTTTGTAATCAGAGTGTCTAAATTGTGTTGCCATTTCTGTGGTACTGCTTTTAGTGCATTAACTCTGAGAGAGATAATACAACTATATCTACACAAGCTGGGAATCATATCATGGTTCCAGTTATAGAAGTAACTAAATTCAATTCCATAACTGAAAGCAGGTTTTAAGTAGGGCAGACACTAAAGGACTGCTGTTAATTTCATTCAAAAGGAGTAAGTTGTATATTCTTAAAATGTAAGCCCAAAAGGACAAAATGTTAATAAGAACAGAACAAACCTATCTGAGAGTAGAGCTGTGTGATTCCCCCCACCACCCCCATTTGCTGGCTATTCTAGGGGGCTGAGAATGAAGGGTGGAGGTTAAACAAAAATGAAATTTTCAAAAATTTTAATGAATAGGAAAGTTCTTTTCTTCACATTCTTCATTTTGTTTTGATTTTGAATATTTATTTTTTAAATTTAAAAAATATAAAAGGAAATTTTGAACAAAAAGTTGTTTTGAACCAAATAATCAAAACATTTTGTTTAAAAGGAAGTTTAACATTTTTTCCATTTTCTTTTCCAGAAATAAATCAGTAAAAAGGATGCAAGTTTCTAAAATATTTTCTTCTTCCAAATCATCTCCCTTTGTCTCTGAAAAAAGTTTCATATAAAAACTTTGCCAGGATCTAAGCTGATAACAGATTATTGCCTCCAGGCCGGGCTCATTGGAAAGTGTTGATATACAAAGTATTCATTAATCTTTTTTAAAACATTCATAATATCTCCTGTGAAGTAATTTTAAAGTTTCAGGAAATTTAAGAAATAGATACTGGTTGATTTATGTATTTTAGGGAAATACTTTGTTTGCCATATTCAGCTGTTCAGAGTAACAACTATGAATTTAGCAGTATCAGCTTTCTGAAGTGAAATATTGAATGTTTAAAATATTTGGAGTTTGAGACTGAGTTTC
Source organism: Podocnemis expansa (assembly GCA_007922195.1). NCBI lineage: Eukaryota > Metazoa > Chordata > Testudines > Podocnemididae > Podocnemis > Podocnemis expansa. The sequence goes on along the minus strand of ML682013.1, from coordinate 2,443,798 downwards.
ATAAGACCACATTTCACTCCTTGATTTGGCATGACTTTTTAAGCCTGAAATAATTTCATTAGAACTTAGAAGTGGAAGAATGGACTTTTCTTCTCACTGGCAATTCCAAACTGAGTTTTGCTCTAAATTTTCAGCAAAGAAAAAAAAAAAATCAACTCACGCTGAAAGGAAACATTTTATTTAGATTTCAACATCTTCTCAAAGTTTAAATTGTTTCCTTTGTTTGTTTAATAAATTCAAGATGAAATGAAAAGTCATCTTGAAACAAAAAAAGATATTTGTCATTTAGAAAATATCAAGTATTTTTAAGTTCACATTTTTCAGAACTTTTGTTTTTGTCTCCAACAGAAACAATTCAGCAGAACAATCATGAATTCAAAAAATGTTTTCCTACTGCCAAATAAAACTTCTCTGAAAAAAAAAATCTTTAGTTTAAAAACTCATTAAGCTCTACTACACATATTTTGCTACTGCCCTGCTCTTCAGTATTTAAGTATAAATGAAGGCTTAAGGATTGTAGCCATTATTCCAAACCATGCATTCTTGTCCACCCTGCCCATTCTCTAGGTCCAGTTTAATTGCAGTGTTCCAGAAAAAAGCTGGGAGTGTGTTTTTTTCAACTCTGTTTTGTGGGTCTTGCGTTTGTGAAGACATATTTTTCAGAGTGCCCTGAATGTCACAAGATGTTTTGTTCCTGATTTTACCCAGCGTGTATGGCTGCCTTGAACTAATTCTTTTGGCCTAGCCTCTAGCATCAGTAACTCAATAGCACCTAAGACAGGTGAAAACTATTCCTGAGACAGTGAAGGCTCAGCTTTCTAAGGACTTTAAAGACCATGGCCAACACATTAAAGCATATCTATTAATGAATTGGGGAAATCAGTGTCATTTGCAGAGTGCCTCTGCTGTCCATAATCTTTTTTTATTTTTTTTTCATTTATTGAGAGTGGGATTTTCCAAAGATCCCAAGAATTAAAAATATGAAACTCCCACTGAAAACCAAGATGAATTGTGAATCTGATTACCTTTGATGCTTTAGAAAAATCACAGTTGGAGTTCCCAAGAACATATTGGACTCTACATGGAAACAAACAAGACACAGCCTTGCCCTGGCAAGTTTAAAATGTAAGTGCTCAGTTGTAGCTTTACCACAGGCTCTGCGTAAGAGGATGCACAGCCACATTGCCCCAGGAAGAGACCAATAACTACACTGTTACTCAGTAAATTTTACATCTCACAAATATATAATATACCCATGTTTAAACATAGCACAAAGAAAACAAATTAGTTAAAGCCATATATGTCTTTCTTACATTGTGATGAATCTGTATGAGATCAGAATCCAATAAAAATCCATCTAAGTAGTTAAGAAAAAAATTAACCTTGTAAAATAATTATAAGCTTCTATAATAACAAAAGAGAAGAAAGGGTAGGATAATATCTTACTGACTATGACAAGCACATTTTATTGGACTTTCTTCAAAGAGAAAGGAATGCAATTAAAGCTGATATTATCTGTATCAATTAAAATACAATTTCTCCAAGGTGCCTGAGATTGTGACCCAGCTTGTCATTTCACAGAAAATAATTAAGGAAGTTTGTGACATTAATGACTTCCTCAAATATTAAAACTGCTAGGCCAAGATGGTTTCCCATATGAATATTATGAAACTTAAAAATTTATCAAAAAAAAAAGACCTTGTGCAAACTGATCATATATAGCCTAAAATGAGATGATTCTAAGTAAAAAAATATTAAAATATCTAAACAAATGGAAACCTAACCTCACCAAAGGTCAAATTCTGCCTTCATACACAGGTACCCTGAAAATATATCTACAGACAGATTTTAGGATTTGATATCGACTGCACAATTTTGACAAAGATATTTTTAAAGCTGTGGCTTCTACAAAATATCTGTTCAGTGAGTTTATGATCATGTACAAGTCTTACTGTACTCCATGTAGAATAGGTCTTTGTGAAAGTTCTCAGGAAAATTTACTGTAATTCTTTCTAAGAGGAAATAGCCCTCTTGCAGAACAGTGGTAATTGAAGATTTCACTGAAGTATTATATTAACATATGCAATCTAAGTAATGAGACTGATATTATGGGCAAAGCTGATAATGGTTCTACCTTAAGGTTTCCCAACACTTGCCATTACCGCCCACCATTTCTTACTTTTGCCAGTCTTAATAATTTACTTTTTTTAGACTACTTGGAAGAACTCCGCTGAAAGGATTTAAAATTCAACAGGCGGTAGTCAGAGTGGAGTCTTTCTGAAGAACCCCAGAAAAATCTACACATATGTGGCCATATTTGAGATACAGGGAATTACCATTTGCATTTAAATAGTGAACATGTTAGAAGCTTGCACTCCAATATTTTAAACATTCCATCTGTCCTGAACATGATCCCCAGACTTGCTAACTTGCCTTTTTTGTCCTGAACTAGCCACACAGACCAGGCTTCCTAGATGGGATGCAGAAAAAAAAATGGTTCCTGATCTCCTTATTGCCCCCTCCCTCCCGTGAAAAATACCCAGTGGCTAAGAAAAGGTACACTTGGCCTGGAGCTTTTTGCATTAATAAAGTTACCTATGTACAGCTGTTGCTTATGATATAGCCTTCATGGACAACATCTACCCTTGGACTAGATGCAAGCAGAGAATCTGAATATTTAATACAACATACATGGTCTATCTATACACCACACAGACTGTCTGGACTCATGATTGGGAATGAATCACTTAAGTTCCCTCTTCCTTCCTGAGATATACATCTGTAATTTTATTAATGAATGTGTGCTGTTCTCCTCAGCTTCTAATCATAACCACATTGGGTCAAACTGAAAATCCTTTCCATTTCTAACTTAACAACAAACATGGAGGCAGAAAGTCAGACTCTATCATTACTTCTGCCTCTTTTCTTTCTGTGGCTGGCTTCACCATGGACTGGTTTCCTTAACACAGGGGATCATCAAATAGTTATAGGGAGTGTTAAGCCTTCTTGAAAACTAGCATCAGCACCAGAATCACTTTTCTGGCCTGATCCAGCAGCTGCTGACCCCTCTCTGAGGCCATCATCTTGGCTGATCAGACTATTATGAACCTCTGTGCTCAGTTTGGTTCCCAAAACCCAGTCAATACTTCACAAAAAAGACAGGATGATAGGGAGTTACCAGACATGTGGTTCTAATCTGTGACTTTCTTATAGTTGATCTTGAACTGCTTGATCCACCAGATTTACTGGAAGCTGATGGTATTTGCAGAATGTCTGAGATGGATGACTTCTTCTCACTTGTCATAGGGAATGCTGGAGAGGGTTTGCTCCACTTGCAGGGCAAAATGACAAGCAGTAGTATTTGAACCAGGAATGTTGTCTCCATTTCAACTGGCTAGTCTTCAGATAGAAGGATGAAGAAACACTGGCCCATGGGAGTGTGGGATAGCATTGGAGAGCTGTCAGAACTCCAGTCTGGGTTGTGGGCCAGAATACCATCATCCCTGCCAAACGATACAGTTTGGACTTGAGTCCCCTGGTACTCAGACTTGGATTCTCCACCCTGAGGGTCCTGGAGCCCTAGCATCAGGGGCGTTGCTGGTGCCTGGCACACAGGGCACATGCCCCAAGTCCCAGTGCCCGTGCCCCGAGTGCTGGGCTGCCAGCCTGATCCTGTATCCCTGGCCAGGAACAGGGCTGGGAGTGGTGGCACTTCCGTTCCTGACTGGGGATCCGGGGCTGGGCCACCCGCGGAGACAGGAGCCCATGGCAGGATTGGGCTTGGCCCCTGAATTGGTGCAATGGGGTGGGGCCCTCAGCAGGGCGCAGGGTCTGAGCTCATGCCCCAGGTTTTGCTCCGGAGCAGCAACACTCCTGCCTAGCATCCTGATCATGAAGTCTTACTGATAGATTTCTGTGTGGACATAAGGAGGAACTGGGCTCAAACTTTACACTGTAGTGCAGAGAGACTGTTAAAGACTATCCAAGGTTGCTTCTGAAAGAGTCTGGACTAGACCCATGATGCAACTGGAGAGCTACTAACACCAGGTCTTCAAAGTCACTTAAGTATTGCTCCACTCAGCACAATAATGCAAAACCCTTCGGTGTTCTGGCATCTAACACAGTCTCATTCTTAAACTTGGCAACCTACACTAAATGGGGAAAGTCAGGCACTTAAAAATGGGATCCTCAGAAGTTGGCAGCTGAGCAGGGAACTCCCTGAACTAGCCAGGACTGAAATACCATGGCGAGGGGTGGAGAACATGAGGGTTTTAGATTCAAAACAGGTGACCTAGAACATGTGGCTGATGGGCCAGAGCCCGGCACTTCACTCTGCTTGAGATCCACAGTGGCAGTCCCTCTCCTGGAGTTACATACCCATGTCATAGCAGCTGTTCAGATTTCCTTCTGCTAGGGCATGGGCTCTCTCTCTCATTCTTGATACCTGTCTCACACTTACCCTAGGTTTCCCTGTGTACCTGGCTGTCCTTTTCCATGTGCTGATCCTTTAAGATGCTCCATACACTTCTACATAATAGGGCCTTTCTGAACCTGCCTAGTTTAAAATTCCCACTTTGAAACCGATGCGTCATTTCCTTAAGCTAGAATTTTGAGCTATGTATTACTTGTGGGGTGGTATCAGGAATTAGGTGGTTTTGCAAATGCCAGTCTGCAGAAACTTTTTAGGTGCCTGCAGGGTTGGGTGGCAGCAGAAATATTGTTTGTATCTAAATGGTGAAGCTAGACATCTAAAGAGACATGGGAGAGGAAAAATACAGACAGAAGCACTTAGCAATTAGATTAAGATCACTTCTGTCCTTTGTCCTGTGGAAATAGATTCCACAAACATTAGTGGAATTGTAGTTTGCCTGACAATACTTTTCCATTTTGCAACATCTATGTCCTTGGTGAATAAATAAACGACTAAATATATTTTTTATCCAAATCATTCCCATTACTTCCTCAGCTTACATATTGCAGCTCTTAATAAAGCTACTATTCCAAGATTTTTAGTCAACCTTTTCTCAAGCAGGGAATCCTGAAAGAAGGTGCAATTGTAATACCATGGGATTCCTTCTCACACATTTATCTGTCATTTTCAGTTGACATAATACCATATTTAAATTTATAATACCATATTTATTTTTAAAAATAGCATTTGCAGCACTAGTAGTCAAGGCAAGTCACACACTACATCTTTGGACTGTGTGCTGGATGTTATTTAATGTAGTAGTGACAAACACAGTGGAACTATGCACACAGTAATCTGCTTATTATCTCTCAATGATTAGCATTACCTGAGAATCATTGGCTTGCAATGCTGAAAACTCACCATTAGACCTAGCAATGATATTAGGCTCTCAATGCTATCAGTTCTGAAGAGGCAGCTGTGTTAGTTTAGTTCAGTAAAACAAACCAGGAGTCCTGTGACACTTAGGCTATGTCTACACAAGGAAAAGTTAGTTTGAATTTGTTAATTTGAACTAATAAGTTTGAGTTTGGTTAGAAAGAACCTCAACATTTTTAGTTTAAATTAACAAAGAGGACTAATTCAAACTAACATTAGTATAAACTAGTCCACTTTGTTAATTTGAACTAAGTGCCTTAGTTGAAACTTATTAAGTTTGAACAAAGGGTTAGTCCTGGTCCACATCGTCCTAAATTCAAACTAACAACTGAACTAAGGATTTAGTAAACTAACTGGCAGGTCTTAGTAGTTTGAATTAAGCTTTCCTCAGTTCCATCTAAGGAATTCTTTAGTTCAAACTAAAGAGACCCTAGTATAGAAGGTAATAAGTTAGTTTGAATCAAGCCTCCTTAATTCAGACTAACTTGCAAGTGTAGACACAACCTTAAAGACTAACAAATTTATTTATTGCATGAGCTTTTGTGGGAGAAAATCCCATTGTGTCAAATGCTTTGAAGATGGGGGGACTTACACTTCCCTGCATTTATTTATTTCCTCCCATTCTGTAAGTCATGGGAACATGTCACACTGTAACAGCAAACCAAAGCAGTTGTAAAGTTTCAAACACTGGGGAACAGCATAGAGAGGGAAATGAAGTCAAATCACCTGTTGTAATGAGAGAAAAATCCAATGTCTCTATTAAGTCCTGAGGCAATGCAACTAAATTTGCAAAACAAAAAAAAAAAAAAAAAAAAAAAATCAGGTTCAGCAGCTTCTCCTTGAAGTCTTGATCTGGTATTCATCTGTCTGAGGAACACAATTAGCAAATCACTAATGGAGTGATGACAAAGATTGAAATGCTGGCCCACTGGTTTTAGAATGCTGTAATTTCTGATGTCAGAATGTCGTCAGTGTGTTTATACCAGTGATTCCCAACCTGTGGGTGGGAGTCCACAGGCCTCTTCCAGGGGGTCCCCGGTGCTGCTCCCTCTTGGGGACAGAACCCAGTTGTGGCCCCGCTGTTCCCACCAGGGCTGGATCCCAGCGGAGGTAGGGGTCACAGAGGCCTGGATGCTGCCTCCACTCGCCGGCTACCGAAGCCGGCAGCAAAGTGGTTTCCCTCCCCTGCAGGGGCTGCTTGCCCCCATTTCCCTGCAGAGACTGGCTGGGAGCCATGGCTGTGGCAGCCCCCGCTGTCCAGCAGGGGAATGGGGCCACAGGCAGCTCCCATATAGAGACAGGTAGCCAGGAAGAGACAACTAGCTAGTGGCAACCCCCACTCTCAGCAGGAGAATGGGGCCATGGAGGCTGCAGCACACCTCTATGGCTCACCACCCCTGCCTGGGAGCTGCTGCAGCCCCATTCCTCCGCTGGAGTGTGGGGCCTGCCACACAGCCATGGCCCTCTGCCAGGGGAGACCCTGTTCCCCTGCAGGAGAGTGGTACAGGCCACATTCTGACTCCCCCATTGGCCAGATTCTGCTGCAGCATATCACCACTCTGTGACAGTGCGCGGGGGGTCCCTAAAACTTTTTTTTTCCTTCCTTAGGAGTCCCCAGACTTACAAAGCTTGGGAACCCTTAGTTTATACCATGTACTGCAATATTGTCAATCCATTAAAATCATGCACACATTAATGTACAGCCAATACAAGTTTACTCAAATTGTACTATTTCTTTTCTATCCCTGCATTAAAGTTCTTTCGCCTAGTCTATCCATCAGTTTATCAGGAGTTTGACAGTGCTGGGTAACAGAAAACTGAGCCAGCCCTCTGTTATGTGAGCACTAATTAAGAGAGAATTTGGAGCTGACTGAGCTAGCCTACACTTAGTGAGCCAATAAGTAGCAGCTGCTGGGATTGTTAGCCAGGGACTGTAAAAGGCTCACAAGAAGACAGGGGGATAAAAGCTAGAAAAGAAGATGGCGCTCTGGAGAGAGGTTAGTAAGTGATTTTTGGTTGGTAGTGCAGCTGCAAAAGTTGATAATCTGAACTGTTTCTGTAAATAAAGTGTGGACAAGCAATTTATAAATAATTTACACTGGGGGGAGCATTAAGCCAAGGTCTCTGAGTGATTTGTAGGTACCTAGTACCTGAGTAGCAAGAGAGCCTTGTATTGTGCTTGAGAAGTAGTCCAGGATCTGAAGCTAGTGAATAATGTTGGCTGTTTAGAGATGGAGAAGTCCCTTCATGATGGTTTGTAAAGCAGCAGGAACAAATACAGCAGGCAATACAAAGCTTCAAGGAAGACCATCAAGCAGGAAGGTAGACAGACTTTGCTTACCTGGCAGGTAGACTGGCAGGAAAGCATACAGAACTTCATAAGGGAAAGGGCAGAATACAGCAACAACTCATACAGTGTATGGTAAGCCATCCTGCATGGGAGGGCAGCCTAGTTCCAAGTTTGGAATTACATAAAATGGGCTGTGCAGATAACCCAGATGTTTCCTTAACTACATTTAAGTAGGTAACAATGGATGCTGGTTGGTATAGGGCAATCTGGACCCTATCCCTGGTAGCATACCTGACTAATGAAACTCAAGCTACATATATGACCTTGAGTGATGAGCAGGCCAGGGACTGAGGCAGTGTAAGTAGCCATCTTCAGTTATGTAGATTTATCTATGGAGAAATACCACCAGAAGTTTTGGGTATGCCCTGTGGATGGGGAGTGAGTGACCCCAGAAGCTAATGGCTGGGGCACCTGTTGGATAAAGCCTAATACACATAACATAGGGGAAATATTGGCTATCTGGTCCTTGAACAATTTTACAGGGCCTGCCTGAGAGCATTCTGGTGTGGGTCAGGAGGCATCAGTCAAATGCAGTAGGTGAAACAGTAAGTCTGACTGATGAGTATACAGAAGCAGATTTCTTCTCAGAGAGATGGTCAGCTGTGAAAGGATCTGGAGTTGTGGGGGAGGGCAAGGGACCACTACCCTGGAAATGAAGAAATAGGAACCCTGAGGAGTTTCCAGTAGAACTGGGACTATCATCTGCTGGTAGAGTGGGTGCCTGGGACATTAAAATAAATAAAATTGCCTACCTGGGGAGTGTATCTTTGCTGAATTTTGTGGCTCGACTAATGCTGGAGGATAAGAACAAGGACAGAAACTGGCCACTACCCCAGAGCAGACGCTCCAAAGGAATTTAGCAAATATGGCCTCCACCAACTTGCTTGCCCAATGTAGGGGCTGATAAAGCTGCAGTGGATACCAAAGACAAGAATGAACCTAGAGTGCATCAATAGGAAGTTTCTCTTATTGACTGCATTCCTTGCTTGGTGCAATTATGCTCTGAATAAAGTAGACTGGAAGGTTTTGGCAGTTCCAAAACTTCTAGCAACAGGATGCAAATATGTAGCAATTCAAACCAATCAAACTCTGATAAGAATGCTCTAATGCATCATACCAACTCTTCATGGCGTCAGAAGTGGTTCTGAAAGCTTATGAGTGCAATCAGTTTCACTCTGCTACACCTGTAGTGAATGTCAAACCCAAAGAGACTAGTAAGGGAGTGGCCAGAAGAGCTCTTTCTGAGAGTAGTGCTGTCTGTAGTTAAGGAACTAAGATGGACTTGTGTCTCTGAAAAAAAACATTCCCAAGACTATTGGGAAGGAGAAACAAGAAGTGATTCTGCCTATTACTCTGTGCTGATGGACAAGTCTACAGGAACCCATCTGCTGAGCTGGGGACTGCCCTTGAAGGCACTGGAGAAAACTCTTCTTCAGTAGAACCACCTAGCTGAACAGAAGGTTTTCAAGAGCTCTGTAGTGAGCCTGTAGACAATGCTTAAGGAGAGTAGAGCTGAAACACTGGGAGCCACTGAAGAAACTGAGGTAAATGCTCAAGAAAATGGAAAGATTCAAGTCACCCTAGAAGGTAAGAAGGCAGTTTTATACTGACCCCTTAACTACTTATTAAAGGTTTCCTGGACCAGAAACCAGTAAGTGAGGTCCTGGGTTCTTCCAGCAGCTGAGTTAGGAAAATAAAGTAGAAATCCCACAACAATGGGAAAGGATAATGGAAACCACCTGCTATCAGGGTTTAATTCTTCCTGAAGGTACTCAGATGTAAGTCACCTCACTAACACCTGCCCTTAGTGTGAAGACAGCTTGTCTGTGCCTGCCATCATCCATCTTCCACACTCCATCAGACCTGGGCAAGGCAAGCACTCCCCTCAAGACCTGTGTAGCACATCCCAACCTCCAAGCACTTGGAGCATCTTCCTGGAATACTCCACCATGTTACATTAGACACTTGCAGTTTTCACAGACTTACTGTTTTCCAAGAAGCAGTTCATCCTACTTTACCAGTTATACCTCAGATCCCTGTTCTACTTAACACACAGTATTTAGATAAGTTTGCAGTGTTAAAAAAGCAAAAGCTTAAAGTATTCAAGTAATCACAACTAAAAGTAATGGACACAAATGGTTACATAGAAAATAAAATCATAACACATGATCTAGAACCTAAATTATTTAACTAGATACTTTCTTGTCTTGTAAACAGGGATTCTAGTTTTCTGATAAACTCAAATTCTCTGATAAAGTATACTTTTTTCCATGACTAATATTAAAGACTAACTTTACTTTCACATGTTAACTATAAGTATCAACTGAACATAATGTTTTATTTATATAGATTCTTGTTTATCCAGTCCTCCATTATCTGGCTCTCTATTCTAACTAAACCACAAGCCAGCTGGGGCTGACAGCATCTGGGGCTCTGGCTGTCAACAGCAAGTAATGGGCACTCTAGCAGAACACTGAGGCTCATCCACTGTCAGCCCCAGCCAGCTTGTGTTTCTGTTAATATGGAGAGCCAGATAATGGAGGATTGGATAAATAGGGATCTACTTATGTTTTGTTTTTTTCACAAATCATAAAAATTCTTATTCTGTGTTTCTCTATAGTAAAGGGATTTCTCGGATCCCTGTTTATACAACGATTGCCTAAAGTCTTTTCATAATTTTAGGGCTGGGCTGTGATCTCCCATTTATGAGACAAGTCATGCTGTCAACTTGCTGCCTTGGTCAAAGTTTCTGGGCTTCTTGGTATCCACAGGTATATCAGGATAGTTGCTTGTTCTTTTCCATAAATAGGAATCCCCATTGATTGTCTTCTGCTTGTGTCACCTCTTGTGGGTTTTGTAATATTTTGATCTCCATGAGGCTCAGTATGCAAACAGATCACAAATGTGAAGTAGACACTGAATAATGACCAGTCAAGGGGATAAATGTCTGTTGCTCACTGTGTGAAAGGATCCTGCATGATATGTCACCCCCAGGTTCCCTGCCTTAAACAATTTTCCGTATAGACACAACTCCTTAAAGATGGTCTAATGTACAATTTGCAATATTATAACTACTGTGCTACTGGTTCACCTGACATGCATGCTAAAGTGGTGAATTATTATGCATGTGTAAGAGTCAGGGAATTCCTGTTAAACTCTATGTACTCTTTTTGCCAGTTGGCACCAAGAGGTTTCTGAGTAACAAAAGGGTAGGAACGAATGAGTTCACCCTCAAACCTAGCTGAAGGATTTCTGGTTTATCCCAGAAGTGAAGGGATTCTATGTAGTCAAACCTCAAGAAGTTGGAATGGCTGTCACAGGCAGTGTCAGAGGAGACCATGCTGTACTACACCCAGACAGCTGGGGGCATGGTAGCAGGTGAATCCCTTGTTTTCAGGGGTCTATCCAGTTCCTTATGCACCACCAAAAATCTTTTAAAAGACTCACTAAAAATATAAACAGCACCACCAGTTCAGTCACATAAAATCAAATAAATTAGTGACAACATACATGAGAAATCTTATTCCTAGGAACAACTTTTGCTTCCTGCTTCCTTATCACTGGAAGATGTTCCAATAGCCTGATTCTTAGCCCCATGGTGCTATTTGGATTTCATTCTTACTGTGTGATCTGAAGTCATTTAAGCTGTCTAACCTTGGTTCTCTATCCATAAAAAGGGGTGGTAATGCTCCTTTGTTTCACAGGCATATGATAAAGCTTTGTGTGTTAGCTCATGTCTAAGACTCTAGCGGTTCCTAAACAAATGAAGCTATATAACTGCAGACACTATTACATCATGTCAGTTTCAGAGCTAACATACATCTTCCATTTCATGCATCTGAAGTGGGATTGTATCCACAAAAGATTGTGATAAATTTATTCATCTTCAAAAGTGCCATAGGACTCTTTGTTTTATTATGTCAGTGGTTTGTTCGAGTGTCTATTTCTTTTTGTTAATGCTAATTAGTAACTTCAACCATAATAACAGCTATATAGAAATAGTTGTACCATACAGTCCAGTTGTTTTCAAACCATGGGTCAGGACCAGTACTAGGTCTCAGACCCTCAGGTACTGGGTTGCGGTACCACTTGCTCCCAATGCTGAAAAATTGTAATGCACTGCTCAAAGATGTAGTTGTTGGGTTGTGTATGTAAATGACTTTTTTTTTTTTTAAACTGGGTCCTGAAAGAAAACATTTGAAAACCACTGATATAGTCAATGGGTGGGAGTAATTTGGTTTGCTATCTGGGATTCTGAACAGAAGAGACACACCTGTTTTCCTTTTCCTCTGTCAGGTCTGGCTTGGGATGCATCACAGCCATGAAATGGAATGTCCCCATAAAAATGGTCATCGAGTCTCTCAAACAGCAAGTGAGACAGTGATTAGGAAGTGTCCAATAGCAAAAACTTAGAACATTTCCACAGTATAGAAACTGCCTGGTCACAAAGCAGTGGGTCACTCACTGTTCAGCAGATGGAACGGATGTTGCTGCTAAACAGATACATGTTGCTGTCACTGAGTGCCTTGTGGGAAAACATCTAGATGGATATTAATGTACTATACCTTGGTAAGTAGCTAATCTTTGGCTATTTTCATTTTATAATATATTTTGCTGGTGTCCTGTTATCAAATAAATTCTCAGTGAGGAAAGAGAACAGTGCATTTTCCAAAAAGAAACAGAAATAGCACTGGGTGTTGTATACTACAATCTGTACCTTCTCCCTAATAGACCCCAATACATCTTTAATAAGAAGAGGTGACAAGATGAAATTCCACAGAACTTCTGGCCTTTTAGACATGCAATTTCTGTAACCTCTATTCTTGGAACTGTCCAAATAGTAAGAATGAATTCTCCATGTTTTCCACTATCTACTACCCTAGGAATCACAGGCCAGAGAAATAGCTGATGATCAACACACCTTGTGAATCGGACATTATCATCCTGGACACTTCCTCATGCCAGGAGAAGCTGCTCTTTCTATCAGGACTAACAGTGCAGCTTCTGAGTCACAAGAGTGATCAGCATCAAAGAGCTGTAAGACAACTAGATATTCTCAGACTTCTTAATAATAATCAGGAGTGAAACATTAGATGGTCAGTGCAGGCAATTTTTTTTTATAAGATAGTAGTATAACAGAAGCCTCAATATGTTCTACTAAAAGGGACATTGACACTGAATGTCCTGTTTCTGGAAGGCTCAACTTGAGCTGAAAAAACCTGCACCTACAAAAGCAGAGAGCTCACTCCAGATGTGTTTTATTGCTTGCAGTTCAAGAGTCCTGTCTCAGACACTGAGCCATGCTATGGCATTAGAAAGTTCATGAAACTGAAACACAGAGTGTGGATAAAGTGAAAGCAAATTCATTAAAACATTTGAATGAATATTCATGAAAGCTTTTGTGCTAGTATAAATTAATCAGTACTTTTTTCTGCATTAACTAATGAAAATAATTGCTTGTTTATAACATTCCTTTTATTTTTTTAGGCTACTCATGAGCACAGATTTACTAAAATAAATTACAGGATTAACATAATTATACTTATCCTTGGCTATAAATGTCATTTATAGCCATCTTTTCATCTTCATCAGAAACTTGGATAGCCTTTGCCAGTATTTCACTAAGTATTTAACTTCTTAAATATTTGGTTATTAGGGGAAAAAAACTAAGATCCGCAACTAAATCAGTCAGACATTGTAATCATATTTGTAGTATTTTGTCATGTTGCATACATGCTAATATGCATATGTCACAACTGTATTTAATGTTTTATTTTATATTGCCTAGACTGAGGCAATGTGATTTGTGAGAAATAGATACCAGCCAAGTCCATCATTTCCCTGATGTGGTTGAACTAAGTCATAATCCCCTTCCTTCTTGTAAACAAGAAATTTGCCTTTTTATGTTCTTTGAACCTCTCTGAAATGAATTAAAAGAAAATCACATGCAATATGCTCAGCTGAAAGCCTGAAATTTCAGATAAATTAATGTACACAAAATCATTTTCCTTTATATTTTGTCTATGCTGAGAACTAGGGTTATTTAATCAAATGTTATGACAGCAAATAATATAGTTTTGAATAGCTGAATAATATAGGAGCAAGATAAATCATCAACTACTAGCTTTTCCTTTGTGTTTACAGAATCATAATTTCTCAGGTATTTTTGTAAAGCCTAATCAGTCATTTTATTTTATTGCACAGTAATACCTAGAGGGCCCACCAATTTCCATTGTGCTAGGCAGGGTAGAAACAAATTAAAAGGAAGGTCTCAGCCTGGATTTGCAGTTGAAGACTTTGATTCTGCTAACATTATTCATAACAGTAAAATTAAGCAAAAATCTGGATTGTCATTTTAAGACAGGATGCACTTACAGATGGAGCAAACAGGAGAAAGCAAAGGATGGAGGAAAAAGGTAAAAGGCAATAGGAGAAGGTATTATCATAGGCCAATTATGTGCATAAGAGATTTCAGGAGGATTTTTTTCCTTATTCATATATAACATGTACATGAAAAGACTTTGGAAAGTTCATAATCCATCTATCTGCCCCTTTATATTTGTCAGTTTACTGGGTTTTAGTGGATGAATTTGCATTAGGACCTTTCAATGAACAGGTGTGTGTTTGAAAAACAAGCAAACCCACAGCTCATTAGCTCCACATTGGCTCTACATCTAAGAATGATTTAGAGAATGTTATTGAACCCACAATCAGGATTAATTTATGCTCCAGGGGCCAAACCCTTCTCATGTTGTGTGTCAAAACTTCCAGCAGATGTCAACATGAACTGCACACACAGACAAGAAGAATTATATTCCTGGAACAGACAATAAGATAGAAGCAATCGGTAGACAACTGCACATACCTAATTTGAGATGTAGAATAAATGGTTTTAAATTACTAATATCTATATAGTAATTACTCAATTATTCTTTCTCTCTAGTATATCTATATATAACAGGGGTGGCCAAACTTATGGAACTCAAGAACCACACGAGTTGATTATTAAACCTTCAAGAGCCGCACTGAGGCATATAGCCATATACTTTTACCTACTAAATTGATTTGCTGGCATTCTTCTGTGAGCCACTACTTTTTTTTTTTTTTTTTTTTTTTCCATTCAAGAGCCACATGCAGCTCCTGAGCCACAGTTTGGCCATGCCTGATACATAATGTTTTTCCCAGGACAATACCCATTTTTGCCAAAAAAGTAGGGATGTCCAGGACAGGGCTTAAAAAAGGAATTTATTCAGTTGGCTATTGCCATTTGATGAAAGGAGGGGGAGGCTTAGGCCAGTTTTGTGTGGAGGGGATGGGAGGCTTGGATGAGTGGTTCAGCCAGCGCAATGTGAGGGAGAGGGAATGACTCAAGTGAGCCCCACATGAGCAACGCTTTTGAGGGGGGTGGGTGTGTGTGTGTGTGTGTGTGTGTGGCTCAAGCAGCTTCAGAGCATGTGTCTACACTAAAGGCTTAAGTTGACTTGAACAACTCCATGGGCACATCTGAAGTTTTTTTTTTTTAAGGGAACTAAAGTGCTTGCTTAAGTCAACTTAACTCCAACTTGTAAAATTTCTTATGTAAAATTGACTTAATAGTTAAGTTATTAAGTTGACTTAACCCAATGTAGCTGCTTAAGTCAACTTCATTGGCCTCTAGGCCATCTCCCACCCTCCCTTGGTCACCAGGATGAGCTTGCCTTGGCTAATCAGGACAGGGCAAAGCCCCAGCCAATGACTGGGCAGGAGGAAGTCCTACTCCACAGAGTTGGCCAGGCCTGCTACCTGCAAAGTTAGAGCTGGTGCCAAAAGTGGGCCCCAGCCTGAACCTGCCAGGAGATATTGGATTTCCTGCCCATTTGAGAGGGAATGAGGCTGTACACTCCTGGCTTCAGGGGAGTCAATGCAACTGGGCACAGTACAGGACCATCTCCCAGGGCCTTACAGCCAAGGGACAGACCTGGGATACCCAGCAGGTCTGGGACAAGATCATGGACCTCTGGCAGGGGGTACCAAAGGGCCTGGAGGGCCATGAGGCACTCAGGGCAGCTACCACCAGCTGGCCCATTACACACAGCTTCATGCCTTCCTGGGTCAGAAGGATGACATCCTGCTAGCCCAGTCCCTCAATTCTACTGAGCCCCCCTCCTTCGACAATGACCAGGAGGAGAGCTTGGTACATCAGAATGTAGTGCTGGGTCAGGGGGCACCTCACTGGCCTCTGACACTGCAAGCCTGGGGCTATTCCCTGCCCCAGTGCTGGACCCAGTGATGCAGGATGGGGAGGTGCCCCCACCCAGGACAACCTGGGCAAGGGGACATCACAGCAGATACCTACTGAATCTACCAGTGAATGTTCCTACCCTGTGGGCGTGGTGGGACAGGGCCTGGGGATGGGAAAGGTCCCGGGAGAGGAGGGGGCGCAGAGGCCCTGCCACTGTCAGAGGGGGGATGTGGCAGGGGGCACCTGGAACTGAGCAGGGTGGGGCCGGCATTTCTAACAGAGCTCTAACCTTTCTCTGATCCACTTGCCGTCCTTCCTGCCCAATTACCATGCCTAAATAGTTAACCTGTTTTTGTACTAACTGTGCCTTCTCTAAACTGACCTTAAATCCAGTTTCCTCAATCAATGCCAAAACAGTCTCAGTGAGGGATTTCACTCGTGCCTCAGTTTCCCCAAAAATTAGAATGTCATCTACGTAGGAGAAAACAAAAGGTCTGTCCTCAGGGCTTAATCTATCTAGCATATCTATAACATGCTTATGAGCAATTGCAGGAGCATTATGAAAACCTTGGGCTAACCTCTGAAATGTCCATTGTTGTCCCTTAAATGTGAAGGCAAAACGGTCTTGGGAATCACTATGTAATGGTATGGCAAAGAAGCAGTTAGCTAAATCAATGACTGAGAAGTATTTAGCTGTAGCTTGCACTTTCTGGATTACTTGTGTCATGTCTGACACTATTGGAGCCATTGGGATTGTTCCTTTATTAATTCTACGGTAAACAACAGTTAAACGCCAAGAAACCCCGTCTGCTTTTAGTACTGGCCAAATAGGTGAATTAAATGGTGAATTTGTTTTTCTTATTACTCCCTGTTGCTCTAACTCACTAATAGTTTGAGCCAATTGTGCTTCTGCCTCCTTAGGGTAAGGATACTGCTTTTGTGGGGGAACCATTTCACCCACTATTTTAACACAGGCATTAATCCTCCCACAGTCTGTTTTTTTCTTAGTCCAGACTGTGGGGAATTTCTTACGCCACTCCTCAGCTTCTTCTGTGGAGAGTGCTGCAATTGATTTTCCACCCCCTTTTGTTAACAGAAGGGTGGTATTTATTTTGCCTTGATGTAGCTCAGGGATGTCCAGTTTCCATAACACACCCTCTGGGAGATCAATTATAATATTATTCCTAGAAAGCCAATCTATACCCAAAATCATTTCATTAGTCATTTCAGAGGTTTGTATGAAATTTACATTTAGTCATTAACCCTTGGACTAAAAGGGGAATATTAGACCATTCCCATCCTTTGCTAGTTTGCCCTTGGAATGATTTAATGTGGGTGACCCCTCTTCTCTGACCTGAGGAAGGTGGGTGTTTTATTAGTGATACTGCAGCTCCAGTGTCTAATAGAGCCGGTTGGGGAGTATTATTTCCCTGCTGAACGTATATGTGGGGTCTTCCCCCAGAATCCTGGGAAATTTTACTAATGAACCTCCAAGCTTTTGCTCCCTTCAGTGGAGGTTCTTCGTCCAGCAGGCTTCCCTATACTGTTGAGGGGTAAGGAAGAGGATCATCTAAAAGAGAGGGAGAAGGAGGAGCACTGGGGGTTACACTGGCAACTCCTTTTGGGTTTGTCTGAAGCCTTTGTATTTCCTGGAGCATATCCTGGATTGGTGACCTATCCCATCTGTTCCTATCCCCACCTAATTTCATTAAGGTTTTCCAGGCTAGTCGCCGAATTTCACAGAGGTCAGTGTCAATGGGGTTTCCATCATTAACTGTGGGGTCATTATTACTGCAAAATCTATGTGGCTCAGGGTGTGAACGTCCCCCTGAAACCGACCTCTTGTATACCTATCTCTCTGGTTCACCACCCCCTTCATGCCACTTTCATTTGAGTAGGTAATAGGGGTTAGTGAAGCAACAAATGGAGTTCTCTCCCTCTTAACAGTACTTGCTGGAGGGGGTCCTGTATGCAGGGTAATCTGTTGGATTAATTCCCTTAACTCTGTTAGAGTTGCAGGGTGCCCTTCCTGCCATACTCCTAGCCGACTAGCATAATAAGGGAGGAGGGAGGCAGCACAATCTCTTAAAGCTGCTACTGGAAATTTTACATCAAAAATAGTCCCTGTTGTTGTATCTACAGTGGTTAGCCCAGACATTACGGTGGGCACTAACCCGTGTATTAGATAAGTTTCTGCATCCTCATTGGGCTCTTGGCTCATGAGGCCAGCTTGTGCAACTAGGTGCCTTCGTCCCATCTGCTCCCCTAACTGTGCTAGCAGAGAGATTACATTTTCTTCCCCACTTAAGGCTAATCGTTCTGCAATTCCCCTCAGTTCTGGGGCTGCACAGATACACAATAGCCTTTGAAATTCGGGGGCAAGTAAGTTCTCCCGAGCTGCTGTTAAAAGAGCTTGTAGGCTCCATTGAGAGAAATTATCTCTTCTTAATGGTCCCAGCCATTGCCTGCAGCTCTGCAGCACTGGCAGGAGCGGTAGTAACAGTGGTCAGGGATTCTCCCTCCACTGTTGGGGCTCTTGTAACTGTAGTCCTTATAACTGCAGCCACCCCTGTTGGTTCTGTGTTTTCTGGCACAACACCCTTCTCCCAGCTATCATCCCAATCACAGAAGTCATCCTCAGCTAGAGTTTCATGTATCATTTTAGCTGAGGACACTGCAGCTATCTGCCGAGCAGCAAAACCAAGTTTACCTTTCAGCTGCTTAATGATAGCTTCACAGCGGTTATGATCTGCTGAGAATTGCCCCTGTTCTAAAGTTAACCTTTTTACCATTTGCTGTAGAACATGGTTTTCTTTTTCTAAATACTCCTTTTCTTCTGCTATCTTATTTCCTTCTTTTTCCCTCAGTCTGGACTCTCTTAGAGTGTCCTTAAAAATGTCCAACTGGGTTTGTAAGCCAGCAGCCAGGGCTTTCCATTTGTCAATTTCATGATCAGATTCTTGAACTTGCTTTTGGAGGGAAGCATTATTTTCCTGAGAGTCAGTCAGGTGAATATAAGCATCATTACAGGCTTCCCATAAGAGCCAAATTGCAGCTGCATCTTTTTTTATAGTATTTTTGGGTTTATATACTAGGAGGTACTTGGCCAGTTTATCCTCCAGATCAGCTATAGCGTGGACATCAGACAAAACTTGCTGTGTCCATGGACTGGGTCCAATTTTTTCCAAAATTTCTTTAAATGGGGTCATTTCTTTTACAAAATCTAATTTTTGGATCTCTCCCCTAGGAGACTCCTTAGGGGTTTGCTTACGCTTAAACACAAACATTGTTACTAACTGCCACTCAATGGCCTCTTACAACTTTTGCCCCCTGGCAATTCTACTTTCAATAGGGCCAATATCCTAACCCTAATACTGGTTGTCCCTGCAACCAGTGTGGCTCACCACTATTTTGAACTGCACCCAGTGGTGACTTACAGTTTCTATGCTCAGCAGCAATTGTACTCTAAAAATGAGGCAGCTCCTATACCCTTTAGAGCCTGCCTGGTTAATACAAAACTGCGCCCAGTGGCGACTTACAGCAATTACACTTTAACAATAACAACAGGCAGCATTACTCTCTATCCCCCCCTCGCATTCTCCACCATTAATGTTATGCAAAAACACTCAGGATCTTTTCAGGAGGGAAAAGGCAATGTGCCACATTTATTATAAGATGTAAAATTAATTCCTAACACACACACACACACAGACCCCCAAACACACCAGTAGATGTCCTATAGCTGATAGTTACCAGTCCTGGTTTGAGCTTGTAGCTTGGGTGCGTTGCTGGAGTTCGTGGCTCGTGGCAGCTACCTGGCCAGGGAAGCTGGGCACGAGGGGGGAGCAGAGTCTCTGTTGGGCGCCCTGATGCTCCTTGCTCCTGGATCTTATGTAGAATGGTTCCCCAAAGCCTTCTGATCTCACCCAGTCTTTTATACTGTTTTGGTTTCAATGGAAGTCTGGTAGGTCAGGTCGCTTCTGCACCACTACTGATTGTTGAACAATAGCAGGCGTGACAAAAAGTCCATGGGTGCTGTTGAGTCACACTGCTCCTGTTAGCAGATGTGACTTCCAGCATGATCTTGATGGTTTGATTGAGTTTTAGTTGTTTTGTTCCTGGGGTGGATCCTTTTCACACTCTTCAGCCTTGGATGGACTTCACGCCTCATCAGGATCAATGGCAGTTTGGGACTCGTTCACACATACAGCATACACCCTTCATCCACACCTTGCTCTTAACAATTTTCCATTTACAATACAATATGGAGTCTGAAATGCTAAAGTTTTCATTTATAATATGGAGTCTGGAATGTTACAGGGATTGGGGAAAAGGTAGCTGTAGAGCCAGAGCCTTAAAGATAAATGGGTACAAATGCACATACAATACAATCCGGGGCTGATGGCTCAGGGGGCAAAAGCAGTGCCCCTGAAACCTCACAAACCCCCCAGAGGACAGCAGTTTGAGTCCAGGCTCTCCCCAAAAGCCACAGCTGGTTTGGCACAAAATTACCTATTGTACTCTACTAAGGCTAAATGAAGAGTGATATGGCTGATGTAACAAAGTTGCACATAGATACAAATAAAGATTGGCAGGAGTAAAATACAAATATTGGGGTGTTACTACAAATGAGAAGTAATTAATTAGGAGACACATTGCCAAAGGGAAACATAGTTACAAAATATATATATATATATATATAAAGATTGACAGGAAATAAGTCGCACCTCAGTGAAAGTGACTCAAGTGAATTAAACCATTAACCAATAAACTCTATACAGTTGTGAGTGAGCCCAAAGAATTTATGAATGAATTCATAATAATTAACACCATATCTCTACACAAGGCTGGACAGAATGTGCCTGACACTGTTGGCATGGGGCTTCAGGAGAAACCCTTGTGGCAGGACTGCATGAGGCTCACCACCATGGCCGCTGCACCCCACCTATGCAGCAAAGCATGGCAGTGAATGCTAAGGGGTCCCTATCTCACAGGACAGGGATTGGGAAGAGGGGGATGGTCATATTACAGCAGCTGCTGTCAGGCTACATGCTGCACTAGCTAATGGGAGAACTCTTGTACTTGCTTTTCTCCTGCAGGCCTTCAGTTTGTGACACAGGGTGCACCCAGCCACAACCAGGAGGATGTGGGTGTTGCTCATGTGATGACATCTTCGAACACTAGCTCCAGCTGGGAGAGCATGACAATGCAGGCCTGAGGGATTGCAGGAGCAGCAGGATGCCCATCCCAGAGTTGTACAGGCCAGCTTCAACCACATGGTGGGCCTGATGGAGCAGCAGACCTGTGCCCTGGAACACCTGGTGTGGAGCCAGGACCCTTGGTAGGCTAAGGGTCCCCCTTCCTGGGACCCCAACACCCTTTGTCATTAGTGGCCCACAGTGGACAGCTGCAGGCCTGGGACCCAACTACTTGAGGCCACTAACACCAGACCCCACTGTGACCCCAAACCCCCTTTGTTCTTCCCAAATCCCCACTCTCCCACAGCCCCCCCCCACCTCACTCTCTATAGCTCCCAACCCCTGTCTTCCTGTAAATAAAACAGTTCACACTGTTCTGTGTCTAGTGCATTTTTTATTGGGGATGGAGTAATAGGGTGGAGACAGTGTCTAGAGGAGGCTCAGCCCTCAGTACAGTTGTTGAGAAAAAGAGGCATCCTTGATGACTAGTACGTACCCCAGTCCATTCGTGGCAGGGTATTGTCAGGCTGCTGGAACTCCACAGCAATCCATTCAACCTCAGCTTTGCAGATGTGGGGGACCTATTCCCCCCGCAACTCAAAGAGATTGTGTAGAATGTGGCACACACTGATGAACTTTGGCAGGATGGTCACGCTGAGTTGCTGGTGGGTCAGGATGGCCCTGCATTATGCCTTAAGCTGGTCTAAGGCAAGCTTAGCAACTGTTGATCCTCTGGTTGTAGAGGGCCTTTGTCATCTAGGTTGGCCGTGTAGGGCTTCATCAGCCATGTCAGCATAGGGTAGGGGGAATCCCCCAAGATGATGACAGGTGATGTGCTCAGGGAAGAATGTGTCTGCCTGCATGTGCTGGTAGAGCCTGGAGTTCCTCAGGAGGTGGGTGTTATGTGCTTTCCCAGGCCAGCCCACATAGATGTTGCTGAAGAGCTCCAGGTGGTCCATGAGGGTTTGCCTCGTGGAGTGGTACTCTTCTGTTTAGGTGGGCTGCAGCCTGGTGGTCAGGGGCTCAGATGGGGATGTGGGTGCCATACACAATGTCCCTGCAGTTGGGGACCCTGAGTCCAGCAAACCATCCAGGGTGTCCTGCAGATTGCCTAGGGTGACAATGCACCTGAGCAGAACCCTCTTGATGGCCCTGAATATCTGCCTGAGGATGTGCCCCCTCCCCAGTGAACTTTCCAATCCCAAACTAGTGGTCAATGGAGCAGTCGGAATCCAGGGTTGCCAGCTTCCAGAGATCAATGGCCACTTGCTTGTCCACAGCAGGGTGGATCAGGGCCAGATGTCAGTGCACTGCAGAACTGGGGTGAACCTGGTGATCACCTTGAGGAAGGTGCTGTTTCCCAATACTGAAGTTCTGCAGCCATTGTTCATTGTCCCATGTGGTGAAGATGATCCGGTCCCACCACTCAGATCTGGTGTCCCACGCTTAGATGTGCCAGGGCACAGAGGGCACTGTGAGTGTGCCAGCTGCCACGTTTGCCAGGGAGGTCAGCCTGCTGAGGTCAGCCCCCATGCTGGTAGTTGCCTTGTGGGTCCTGCTCTACTGCCAGAGAAGTCAGACCAAAACATGGCGGGTGTGGAGCACCCCTGCTGACAGATTGCTGGAACATGTTGGGGTCAACGTCCTGATTAATCTCCATCTTGCCAGACATGTAGGCAGTGTGCTATGGTCACTTCCTATTTTACAGGAGTGGCTAGGGGAGGACAGCACTTCTGTGGTGTACTGTGGGCCAGCTACCCAGGATGCACCACTCTTAGGGTGACCTAGCAACTGCCCATGTGGAGGTGGGTCAACTTAAAGTCGACCTTCTTAAGCTGACGTAACTGGGCCTTGTAGTGTAGACATAGCCGTGCAGAGTCCCATTGTCCCTTTGAGAAATATGGTCAGCCTTGTCTAGAATGACAAGAAATAGTAGGGCTTAAACCTTAATTTTTTCTCAATGCCATGTCAGGGATATGATTCCTACTACTTATGTGGCACAAAAGTTTCTCACCATGACTTAAGTAATACTACAATGAAAGACAAACAAAATAATCACAATTAACTACTATGAAGCTTTTATTAACAATTTTTAAAGGGAAGGTTGCTTCAAAGATAATCTCTTATGTATCTCTATGGATACTTTTCAGTGGGATTACTTTCTAAGAGTGGGCCCTGTGAAGGTCAGGGGATACTTTCATCAATTACTTTTCAGAAGAAAATGTATTATTCCCCCAATCAATAGGAAGCCCACTCTAAGTGTACCATAAATAGACAAAACAATTTATAGGTGGGCAAAATAATTTTCAGTTAAAGGCAGATGAATCCTCTTTAGTTTATGCATGATAAACCAAAATATCTAACTGCTCTTAACTAAGTTTCATGAAGCCAAAGGAAATTTTTTACCTAGATACTTAGAAAGTCTTTCAAGGACTGGTCTTGTTATTCATTATTTAGCCTGTTAAGAATCTTAAATTTAAGTTACATCCCACTATTTATCTTTGTTTACCAAGGTTTGTTTGTCTCCTTTCCAGAAGTAAATTATCTAGGCAATCTGGTGTTTAATTGGAGAGGTTTCTAATACCTTTAATTAAAATAGCATTCCACTAGCCAATTAAAATAATTACAAGAAAAATGTAAATCTAAGCTGTTGGCAATGCTTTTGAAAACCCCATCTCTCCAGTGATGCTGAACTTTTTGATATTGTCATATTGCATACATTTGCTGGGCTAGAAACTTGGTACTTCCTGGTGCAGTATTAGGGTTTATTTTTCCATTAGTTGTCTTGTTGCTGCTGTTTGCTTCTTTGTAAAAATTCAATGTGTAAGGCATTCACAGAGCTCAACCCACCTGGATAGCACCTTCTGTTAGTCTTATTGAGGAGTTAGTCAAGTGGTCCCCCTCCAGAGGGTCTGTGCTCCACCTCTTGCCACACTGGACTCTGTTTCTTGGGTCTCAGCCCTCCAACTAAGCCTGTTAGTCCACAACTTCCAGAGTATAGGCCTATTGGTATCCCTCCTAGACGCTAATTAAAGTCAATGGCCTGCCAGCTCTTCCACTTCGGACACATGTGCTGCTTCTGGTACACTGAGGGGAGCAGAGAGGAGCCTGGGCCTACCCACTTCTCCAGGCCCTTGCCCAGGGACCTTATGCACCTCCACTGAGGCCTTCCACCTCCCAACAGTAACTCCTCACTTGTTCCTGCCAACTCCCTTAGCCACTTCCCCACAACGACACTTTTACTGCTGGAGTCCAGTCACTGTCCATCATTGTTTCCTTGCCCCCAGACCACTGCTCCAGCCACTGCTGCAGTCTGCTGTTCCAGGGTACCCGGCTCCTGGTCAGGTCTGAGTGCCAGCTCCCACTCAGAGCTCTCCAAGGTGCTGGCTTCCTCAGCCAGCCTAGTGGGAAGAGTACCTTCTCCCTGCAGCTCCCACAGCAGACTGAGAATTTAGTTCTGCTGCTCTCTTTTATACCAGCAGCACACCCTCTGATTGGCTGCCACACAGAGGCCACTTTTAACCCTGTGTGTGCTGTAGTGCACCAACAGCAACACTACAAGGTGAATGATGAGATGAGTGCATAAAGGCTTAGGAGTATAAATTTAAGAACATTATAGAGGGGAAAGTGTGAGACTATAAAAAATTAGAGTAATAAAGATATGCTTCAGTTTAGAGAAATGTGTACTCTTCTCTTTCCATAATATGATGGACAATTGTTAAGACATACCTTATTCAGGGGCATGGTTGGATTCAAATCTCAGTCATTGTCATTTTTCATTGGTTCAACACAAAGTGATTCCGGTATCATATTTGTTTTACGAATACAGAATGTGATTGGTTTCATAAGCAAAAACACCAGTTGAGGAAACTTGCTGTGCCTATCTAGATGGTGTAGCAATAAACACTGCAGGAGTATAATTTTTAATGTGCATGAATATGTTATATATTAATCGGTCCATGAAGGCCCTACTGGTGCTCATGAAAGATTCCCTACTGAGTTTAAACTTAGGCTGTTTGCAACAGTATTACATTATGACACACTAGAGAACCTAGAGACTGCAGGAGTCAATTAATGCATACCACCTTAGTGTTCTTAAGAAATCACACTGCTCGTGTAGTGTGCATTATTCCTCTTGGTAGGCAAGCACCATGTCATCACCTCCCCACCACCCAGTGAAAGCTCTAAATGTCAACCTTGGTGATGCTACTACTTATTACACTAAGGCTGTGTTCAGATGAGAGTTTTATTTCGAAACTACAGCCGTTGTTTCGAAATACAATTTCTTATGTTCACACAACATTCCGTTATTTTGAAACAACGGGACCCGTTGTTTCAAAATAACGGCCATTATTTTGAAACAGTAAAACCTCGCTTAAAATTGAAATAGCCATTGTTTTGAGACAGCTGTTTCGAAACAATGGCATTCGGACACGTTGTTTCGAAACAACACCATTGTTTTGAAACAACGTATCTGAATGGCCTTATTTCAAAATAACCATTTTGAAATAACAGCTGTTTCGATAGCAGGCTTTCCCTTAATTTGAATTAACATCTTCTTAATTTGAATTAACTTATTTTGAAATAAGGACTTTAACATAGCCTAAATGACCAACACAAATAATTTACTGGATTCTTATTGACATTAAGACCACTGTACACAATTCCGATAATGTACTGGCTTACATTGACTTAACAAGGTTGACTTAAGCATTAAGTCAACCTAACAGCTGCCAGCGTAGATGTGGGCAGTTGACAGGAGTTTGGAATGTAGATGGTCTAAGTCGATTTAACAAAGTCAAATATAATTTGACTTAAAGTCAATCTTGTTAAATTGACTGAACAGAGCCTCCTGTGTAGCCATACCCAATTTTCTTAAATTGTACAATCTTGGGGCAAGGTCTGGTTCTTTGTTCAGTTCCTAGCCCAAAATTGTATTGGTCCATGACTGGAGCTTGTAAGCATCATAACACCATAACTAATAAATACTTGTTTTCTGATCTTATTTATTTCAGAAAAAATCCACAATAATGCTCAGGTTTACAGTGGTGTGAATGTAGAATATGACCATCTTGAGTTTAAATTTGGTATCAGCAATAGGAACTGTATGCTAACATAGGCTATGTCTACACTACAGGGCTTTATTAAGTCAGCTTAATAAGCCAGCTGAGAGTGGCCACACTCAAAATACCAGGACACTGCCCACATCCACACTGGCAGTTGCTATGTCACGCTAGGAAGAATTAGGGTGATGGGGTCTGGCTGATGCTGCAGAAGAGGAGGAGCAGAGAAGAGGGGCAGGCACAAGAGCAATGGGGAATAAGTGAAGGAGCAGGCACCAGGACAGAGGGGGTGAAGAGAGGGGCAGGTTCTACTCAGTTCTGGAGGGTGAGGGGAAGGGTGGGTTCTAGGGAAGAAGGGAACAGACTCAGGAACAAAGACAAGAGATCGGCACCAGAAGGCAGAAAGGTGTGAGAAAATAGAGGAGCTCCAAGGGACATGGGGGAGAGTAGAGGGCTGGGCTCCAGTGGCAGAAGGTCATGGGGAGAGTCATGTGCAAGGGGTAGAGATACGAGGAGTGGGGCAAGCACCAGAAGGAAAGAATGAGGCAAAAGCCTGAGGGCAGAGGTGGTGGTTAGATCTGAGGAGGTCACTGGAGGAAAGCAGGGGTAGGAGAGGGACAGGTGCCAGAGGATGGTGGGGTGATAGGAGGTAGGGATACTGGGCAGCTAAAGGTGGGGTAAGAAATGGGGTAACACTGGTGAAAAGATGGGTTGGCACAAGGAGGCTAGAGGGGAGTGAGGGAAGAGTCAAGCATCAGGTTGGCAAAGGGTGGGGTGAGGGAGGGTAAGTGGGGGTGGCAGGAGCCAGAGGGCAGAGGGAGAGCAGGAGAAGTATAATCAAGATCTCAGTGTCTGAAAGCATTCCCCCTGCTCAGTCAGCTGAAAGGGGGTATCTTATTTGCTTGGGCTTTATATCTGCATGGGTACAGCTAAATATTTGGCATAATTCCACTGTATATGGATGAATTTGCTCACATTCTAGATAAGATGGGAAATGGCCTGCCTTCTGTCTTGGCCTGGGCTCTGGCTCTGGCTCTGCATGTTTGCAGATGCCAGTTCTGGTCAGCTCTGGCCAGCAGATATGGCAGGATTCCCTCCTATCCTATCATGGGCTGGAGCTTTGTCCTGCCCTGAATGGCCAGGACAGGCTCTTCCTGGTGGTCAGTGGGGTGTGAGATGGGCTGGAGGCCAGTAAAGTTGACTTAACTGGCCACACTGCATTAAGTTGACTTAAAAAGTGAGAGTTGTTAAGTTGACTTAATGAAGCCCTTAAGCCGACTTAACAAACTCCAAATGTGGCCAGGGCTTTGCTTAAGTTGACTTAAGCCCGTAGTGTGGACATAACCACAAGGTTGAAAATGGCTTAATTCTTATGGAGAGTTACATACCTGTATTGTGTCAAATGTCAACTAGGGAGCACAAAAGACTTGGAGGTTTAAAAAGAGTTAAAAATATTACAGACCTGAAATATTCTACTCTAGCAGTATAAAGAGACCTTAAAGTGGACAATAATCACATATACAGGAACTTTAAAGCCTACTTTATTAAGCTGACTTAAGGGCTATGCCCCATCTACATTGGCTTAAATCAACTTAATAAAGTTAACTTAAGCATTGTCAACCTTAATGGGTGGTGTTATTAAGTCGACTTAAGGAAGCACTTAGGTTGACTTAATAAACCCCCAATGTCAACAGAGCTTTCCTTAGGTCAACTTAAGGAAGGTTAAGTTGACCTAAGGCTCCAGTGAAGACATACCCATTGTGCTGTAAATTGAAATTGGGAGTGATCACACTTAATTTCATGAAACTGAACTGGTATATTACTGATCTGAAGTCAGAATCAGGCTAAAATGCCCTGAAGTGTGTGAACAGGCCAGCTCACAATAGCATGGCCCCTTGTCTCCCCTTTGTCTCATTCAGTCTGATTGTTTGAAAGGGAAATAAGGTACCTAATTCTGTTTCACCTTTCTCCCCTTTTCCTCACTGAATTTCTAGCTGTGGTTTATACCTCTTCCTCTCTCTCTGATTCAGGAACAAAAAATAGCATAATATGATACAGTGATCTTGTTGTGAATGTCACAGACCTGGAAGGTTTTAGCAGCTCTGCTGGCTCCCACATTTGGAAGAATTTGACATTTTTTGACAGCTTAGGAGCTCAGCAGCACAGTTTCTGATTTGCATCTCATCACAACCCTAATGGACACACAGCAGAGAGCTTGTGAATTAAAGCTTGCAAGATTAGAGAGTTTGTGCACCAGATTTCAAATCTCTGGTGAACAGCTTGCTGCAGCTCTACAAATCATTCTGTCAAAACAAATTGTGCTGTTAAAATATACATTTAAAACAGTGCTCTACACTAGATAATAGTGAGGTAATTGAGAAACCCAAAGTGTACTCATATAATCGGACGAAGTGAGTACTGAGGGAACAAGGGGCTAAATATGAGAGGTAGTTTAGCAAATAGTACTGTAAAATGAAATGTCATTTACTTTATCAGAAGTGGTAAGCAAGTAATATATGTTTGATCTTAAGCTGTCTTCTGATTAGCAGTGTTAACTGTGAAGTGATGGGAGATCAGGACAACTTTTAAAGAAAACTTGCATGACATCTTTTCCACCAAAAAGTAATTTGCTGCAATTGCCCACAAAACATCCAGCCAGTAGTTTTGCATTTTATTAAGTGCGTTGTTGATTTCTAGGGTAAGGTTATAATTAAAGTAGAAAACACAGGGCCATGACTAATGTTAATCCTATAACACAATTGTTAGTAAATCAACCATATTACTCAGGGAGACAGACAGTGTAATTTTACTTTAGAAGGGTAACACCTCACACTATGTGAGCTAATAATAATAATTACAAACATAATTATGGGCCATATGTTCCCCTTTGTAGTAACAGTATGGATTGTCAAACACATCACAAAACTGAGCTGCAAACCTATGACACTGGATACAAATATTATATAGTAACATGAATTAATAGATCAACTTACACGGTGTAAATGTGTGTCTTGATTTGCTATGTATGTTTCTAGAAAGCTAATTTAAGAAATTTATAGATTGATATCTTTAGGTGAGATTTTACTGTTATAACCATCTACTCAGTTTTTCCCAGGCCATAGAATTTCATCATGTGTTATTTACATCATATGCCTAACTTTGGGTGAGATAAAATGACTGCATATCGGCATGTTTGGGTATAAATGTCACTATTCAACATGAGGCCAGGCTATGCCTCCCTTAGAAAAACCTATAGCAATATGAAAAATCTAATGAGAATCAGCCCCTCAGTTTGTTCCTCCTTCAACTCAGCCAGCCACTTTGAATCCTTGCCTGGCTCAACCATTCAATATTATTTTGAACAATAGTCCTGATTCATAGCTATTCCCTTCCAATATTGTTTGTTGGTTCTCCTCATCCAGCAGCCATTATAAATTAGTTCCCCTGTATGCCCCTGTCTCTGATCCTGTTCCAAACTCAACCATCTCTCTGTACCAGATCTCCAATATTGTCTGCTGAATGAAGGCTGGATTAATGCAGAATCGGCAGTGTTATTAACAGAAGCTGCAGCCTCAGTCTAAGGGGGGATCCCATAGTCCTTCAAAAATTAATCCCTGTGCACTGCTGGCATTGATGGGCTTTCTGGTGGGCATGGCCCCCTCCCCTGATGTGACTGACTCATGCCTTTGTGCTGCCATACTCCTATGGACAGGGAGTCCCCACCCTTGAGTGCTGTTCTGCTGGCCCGCAAGCACCACATACTGCAGGACCAGCTGCTGTGCCTCATCCCATCCTTTTCCATTCCCTGGTCGATTGTCACCCTGCCCCAGGCTGGCTGGCCCAACAGTGCTTCCAAGAAAGGAGTCCTGGGCTACTTCTGGGTGCTGCAGATAGGCCCTTAGGCTGCTTGGTGTGCCACTGTAGGTCATCTGGGACTTGATGGGGCAGACCAGCCATCTGGGGCACGAGGCGCTGCAGGAGCATGCCAGAGCCCCTAAATGCTGGCCTGCCCCAGCATGCCCTACTGCTGCCCTGTTTCTAGGCTGGCTGCTGCCTTGATGGGAGGGGGCTGGGTCCTGAGGGGCATGAAAATAGGAAACCTGGGGATCCCGTGGTGCTTTAATTCAACCCTGGCTTTACCAGTCACCTGATCCAAATCATATTGAAGGCAGCAACATTGTGTCAATCCTCAAAACTTCCTCTTTACCTCTCAACTGCACCTCACATGTCCCACGAGTTAGGCTGAAGCTTAACTAAGCTTTTCCTACTCTTTCAAAAATATATCCTACCCTATCAGTGTCCATTTAGTTTCTCTTTTCCCCTGCCCAATTCATTCCACAGTGGCCCTACTACTTTTTCTATACAAGCAACCCAGCTCTATCTCCTCCAGCTACCCAACATGTTTACTATTCTTCCAGGCAGTCACAAGGACTCTCAACACAATGTCATCTCTTTTCAATGTATTAAAGGCGATGGGAATTAACTTAAACTGATTTATTTCTAACTGTGAGGGACGATACTCTCGGGGAGCCCTTGCTAGTGCTGAGGATTTTAGATTCTTTGATGTGCAGATGAGGTGTACTGGAATGGGAACCCTAGCCCTCTCAGTCCATCAGACTCCAGCCCTGGGCTCTGTGAGCCAAAAGATCTGATCCCCAGGAGGTCCTTAAGGCTGCTTTCTACTTCCCTCAGTTGTCCAAAGCTCACAGTCTGTAGCAGGAAGCTGTGAAGGGAGTCAACTCACCGACTGGCTGTCACAGCACAATAGCTCTCTTCCTCTTCGGATGGAAGCTGCCTCCCCTCCTGCCTTGGCCCTCTAGCCAGTTCAGTTCCAAGTCTATCTACTTCCACAGGTAGCCCATAAATAAGACAGAGGTGTGGTGTCTTAGACTTCCTAGGGTCATTGGGGTTGTCATAGTGATAAATTTGAGGGCTATTTTAGTGTTAGGGAAGCCTGTCTAGTTCCCTCTGCTCTCAGTTCTCTTTCAACAAAGTTTCTCTACACTGCTCTGAATATGCTGCCTCTCATTATTTGATCACAATTCACCTAAAATACAATAACAGGGAATTAGCACAAAGAAACTGGGTTAGTATGAAAGAGGAGGAAATGCCTCCCTCTCAGTGTCTATCAGAAGCAGGTCCTCCCTTTCACCAGGCAAGGGCCTTCGGCCTTGATGACCCTGTGTCGGGCGGATTGGAAGAGTCTGTTACTTGAGGAGCTGTTAGTAGGTGATGTCACCATTAATTAGCCCTGACTGAAAGTTAACCCTGTGTATAAGCAAAACAGATCTGGTACTGACCAAGGACATACCTTGCTCCACCATGTAGTAGACATAACTTGCAAGTTTTGTAAAATAACAAGATGAGACTGGGGCCATGGAATGTTGTAAATAAGTGTGAAAAACAGTGTGCCTTTTAACCCATTTAGTAAGCTTAATAGCATATAAAAGCTAGTATTCAGGCCCCCGCTCTTTGGAACCTCGTCATCAGGGGAACTGCTGTGTTTGCAGCCACAAGTTATCGCTAGAGCCCTGCAAATCCACAAATATCCGCGGATATCCTCATTATATCCGCATCCGTGGATAGAACACGGATATCCATGGACAATTTCTTGTGGATGCAGTTCAGATATGGATCCACATATTTGTATCAGTGCAGGGCTCTAGTTATTGCTCCCCATGCTCTGCGCCCACAGTCATGTAACTGGCATGCATCTGCCAAAGGGCATTAACATTGGTGTCTTTTTATTTCTTTTCTTTCTTGTCTTTTTGTTTCATAAAACTGTTTTGTTTTTACCTTTTACCCTGTCTCCCAGTGTTGTGCCCTACTGAACCCATTGAACCTTAGGACCTGGGCAACCTGGTATAGCTGGTATCTTTTTGTTACACTTGGAACAGCGAGCAGAGTTCAGTGGTACAAACAGGATGTTTTCATTCTTTAAGAGGAAAGAGAGAAAGGGGGGCAATTGTGAGAGCCAACTGCCAGGCTGGCCTGCCATGTCAGCCTGGAGCCGGGTGGCACAGAAGTAGAACCAGGTGACCCTGGTGATTTCATTTGATTTGGAGATTGGAATGGGTGACTCCATGGTTTAGAGATTCCCATCCACCGGCCACAGGTGAGGGTTTCGAACAAGCTGGATGGCTTTTTCTCACCGCCTTGCAGGACAACCAAGACTGAAAATGTTGTTTGGAGAAGAAGAATAGGTGATTACAAGGGGAAATGAATGGATTGAAAGCAACCTGTAACACTCAGAACTGTTGCAATAACCTCACTCCAAAAGCAATTTGAAATGGTACAGTGCAAACACAAGCATAAAGCCTGGGATCCTGTGTTGACAGTAGAGGTGTGTGTGCCTTTCACTGAACAGATTGGGACCCTGAGACATGGAATAGTGGTGAAGTTCTGGTGAAAGGGTTGACAATTGATGCTGAACAGCTGAAACAGGCTGTTATAATCCTGAGGGATGATAAGCTAGCTCTTTTGCAAAGGAACACTATGCTGGCTGAGGCCTTGGAAGCAGTCCAGCAGAGAGCCTGCAAGCAAGAAGGGGCCTCGGATTGCCTTCATTACAGAACCCCCTCCCCACCATGACCCAAGCGAAGGTTGAGGCCCTGATAGCACCAGATGGGGACCCTGAAACATGGGATGGGAACATATAGGATTTCAGCAACAAAGGTGGGGGGTGGGAGAAAGAAGCTGAGCCGGAGAAGGGTCCCGCAAAGGACCTTCCATTCTTAGTTACTAATAAAGCTAATGGACCCCTGGAGTGGCCCCTCAATAGATACCAATCATGCAAGGTTACACCCAGATAGAGCTCCATGTAGTACAAGCAGAGGGTGGGTGAGAGCATGAAATCTAGGAAGCTTCACTGCTGGGACCACTAAGTTGATGTCATGCAGCTGATCTCAGAGAAGGTAACAAGGCTGGTGGCCCACTCCATCAGTTCAGGGGGATGATGCAGCAGCTGCTCCAGAAAGCCCCCCCTCCTCGATCCGTTTCCTTTTTTTTTCCTGGGGTGTCTTGTTTGACTGCCTGAGTGACACCCAGTACCCTTATGTTCAGAGGTGGATGAAGGGGACTTTTAAGACTCTGAACACAATCTTTTCAGCCTCCCTGCCCCCCAGTGAGTGTGAGTGTATAACTGCATTTGTCTGTGTACTGCAGGGGATGAGGAGTAGGTAGTAGCTTTTTTTTAACACTTTTTTACTGCTTTATCAAGCAAGCTTTGTGTGCCTGCACTCCTGCTGAGATTTTGATTTTGGGGCACTGAATGGTGATACACAGGGCTCATGTCCTCTGTGCCTAGTGCCAGTGATGTCCCTGGATTCTACCCTTATTCCTGAGCAATGGCTAAGGGACTGGCCACTTGAATGGTGTGGTGGAAGGCCCAGGATTGCGGCATCCATGGCAAGGCCATGTGGGGCACCCCGACTTGACAGGATTTGTATTCTGCTGCACAAGGTTTACCACTTATGTACGCCATGTAGATGCTCACCAAAATTGCATCCGGGAGCACCACTATATTTTTGCAGTGGACCATATCGCCAAATGCAAGCTTTGCTAAAGAGGGGAGAGCTTCTCCCTCTTCACCTCCTGGGTACACATCTATTCAGAGCATTTGGCTCCAGAGGGGGTGTGTTACTGAGCACAAGTTTAGGACAATCCACCCTTTTATGTTGCCCGGAAAAAGCCTGACGCTGTTTGTAAAATTTAGCCAACTGTGATTTTTTTTCTGGGTCCAGGCCAGCTCCCCACACTGGGCAAGTGACATGGGGATGTTTGGCTGACCTTTTGTGCCAATCAGAAACTACAACATAGACCTGGAGAGAGCAGCAGCCCATTGCCAGGATGTGGCTATTGCTGATGACTGTGTGGTCACCACACTGGAGCAGCAGAGTCTGGCAATGGAGTGCCAGAGCACCGCGCTTCAGGCCCTAAGCACCACAGTGCAGGTGTTGCCATGTTGCCACAAGCCTCCAGCGCATTGCTGCATACATGGACCCCCCACCAGCTAAGGGAGTTCCATGCAGGAAACCTTAAGTCCCTCACCGCAGGTACCTCTGGACTCCAGGTGGCCATGGGCAGGGGCATGGGATAGCATCCCAGGACCCCCACCTAGCCCTCCCATAGGAACTCCTCTCCTATCAAAACTCTCCACTCCCCTGCCCAAATCCCCCTCTCCCACTTTGATGCCCACCCCAGTTTTCCCTCCAAAGTTCCACATCCCCTTATTGATGCCCCAGCCCTTCTTTGCACCAACACCCACTTTATGTTTGTAACCCTTCTGCCAGGGCAGACTGGCAGGACAAGGGCTGGGTTCTATATCAGGGGATTCCAAATAATGCAACACCACCAGCTGGCTCAAGCCCCCACCCATATTTCTGGAAAATCATGCTCCATTCCCTGGGCACCCCAAAAAGATAAGGTTTCCCCACACGCAAGCACAAGTCTGAGTGTAGTAAACAGAACTTTTAATGGTAGTAAAACAGAGTATAAAAGGCCAAATCACAGAAATCAGCACTGATCTAGAAAATCAGTACAGAGCAAAGTTCCCAGCAACCCACACCGCATAACAGAACATACAAGACTTAATGGCAAAACTGGCACTGATCTGGGAAATCAGCACTAATCAGGCTTCCAACATGATCCCACATATCATAACAGCAAAGGTAAACTCACTAGCAAAAAATGGCACCGATCTGGAGAATCAGTGCTACCTGGGCTCTCAACCAACCCTACAGTATGTAGGGAGCATCCTTCATGCCAGCTGTCCGCCAGCTCCAGCCACTTGCACCACCCAGCTGGCCGCTGGCCGCTCTCATCCTCTGCTGGGTCTGCCCGCTGGTCACTCGTGCCATGCGGCTCACTGCTGGCTACTTTCACTGTCTATCAGCTCCACCCACTGGTCATTGTTACTCCTCTTCACTGATTTCAGCTGAGAGAGAAGGGGTTTCCCTTCTCTCATGATTTTAGCTTAGATAGAGTTTGCCTCTCTCAGTGATTTCAGCTCTTAAACCTCAAGTTGCTGCAAACAGCTACTTCCATAACAAAGTAGAGGCCTCAGATAAGTCCAGCCAGATCTATCATTTCACAGTGGGGCCATGGAGTAAGACAAAATGCTTCAAGCACTTTGTTCCCGAAGGAGCTATGCAAAACCCCACCCTTGTCTTAAACATTTTCAGGCTAAAATAGCTAGTGGCCTCTCTTACAAATCTCTTTTTAGCTGAGGGTAGCTTTTACCCTGTAACTAACCCAAACAGATTTGGAACAAGCAGAGAGTAGCATATCACAAAAGATAGTATTTTATATTTTGCCTTCAGTAGAATGACAGATATTGACAAATTTGTGATCAGATTAACCCCAAATGCCATTACCCACTATGTCCTGCACCCAATATGCTAATACCTAATTGCGCTCTTTGTGTTCATGCTAATACAGGACCCATGCAGATTAGTTGCCCCCCTTCAGAAGCTGTTAGGCACAGCTTCTAAGCCTGCCTTATATGTTAATTAAACATTGTTACACCATATCAGTGAAAGTAACTGTTTTTGTTGGGTGTGGTTCAGGGTGCCAGTGTGTGGGTGGGGGCTGGGTGTGGCAGAACAGGAGAGTGGGAGGTGTAATGGTGCGGGCCTGGCCCTCACAGTTCCTCGCTGGTGAAAACTTTTGTCAGTGCTTCGTGAACAGTGGTTGCCCTCTGCATCGCTCACTCCCTTGGGGTTATGGGTGCAGGTTGCTTGTACTGGCCACTGATGAACAGTACCTCAGCCTCCCAGATGGCAGCAACAGTCTTCCCCCACAGCTCACAGAAATTATGCAGGGCCATGCAGGCACCGGTGACCTCTGTGGTCATCTCCTCTGAAGGGTGGAGGCACATAAGGAGGCACTGCCAGAGGGCCTTCAGCCAGCCAAATGCTTACTTGACCACCTGGTGGCAGCAACTCATGCAGCAGTTGAAAAGCTGGTATTGAGGGGCCCTGTGTATGGGCGCATGAGACATGGGCAGAAGGGATAGGCCGTGTCAGCAACAGTGAGGACAGGCACCTTGACTTCCCCAACAGTGATGTTAAGGGGGAGAAAGAAAGTGCCCACCTCCATGCCCTGGTACAGGGCAGAGTTACATAAGACCCTGGTATCATGCGCTGTCCCTGCCCACCCTCCATAACAGTTTTGAAAGATGCCCCGGTGGTCCACAAGGCCTTGCAGGAAAACCTAGTGGTATCCCTTCTCATTCCAATATTCAGCTGAATGGTGCTCTAGGGCTCATACAGCGATGTGGGTGGCGTCCAGTATCCAAGCACAATTGAGAAACCCCAGGGTGGTGAGGCCAGCAATGGTGTCCTACAGCTCTCCTTGGCTCACAAGGCATGGCAGCAGGGCCATGTTAATGGCACTGATGACCTGCAGCATGACTTTGCTGATGGTGGACCTCCTGATGCCAAAGAGGTGTGCTACAGACCTGTACAATTGGGAAGTGGCCATCTTCCAGAGAGCGATGGCCACTCTCGTGTTGACAAGGATGGCTGCTCTCATGATGTTGTCCCTTCATTGCAGGACCGGGGTGAGCTCTGCAGCCAGGTGGGTGAAGGTCCCCCTGCTCATTCAGAGATTCCTTCGCCAGTGCTTGTTGCTCCAAGTTCTGAGCACTGCCCACTCCCACCAGTCTGTGCTGGTCTCCCAGGCCCAGCGTGATGAGGCACAGAAAGGGGGAGAATAACTAGGGCTGCTCTGAGGCCCAGAGATATGACGGTCTGGGGCACAGCATGGTGAACATTGGGGTCTGGGAACAGGGTGTCCCATTGCTGGAGGGCACCCTGCAGGCCAGCAGAGGGTCTAGGTACCACACGACGTTGGCTAGGAAGCCAGGGAGCATCAATATTCTGTGTCTTGCAGTCTCCTGCCAGCCACAGTGGACAGGGAGGTGAGGTCAGTTCCTGCTTTTATGGGATTGGCCAGGCAGATGAACCCCAATGAGTGGGCCATGTTGCCACACCTCCCATGGTGCCCCTCCCCTGAATCGAACGAGCAGGTGCTGTGTCCAGACACGTTAGTTCGATTTGGTTTTTATTGGTGTGGACCTGTTAAATCAATTTAGCTAGAATTGATTTAACAATTTTTATATCGATTTGGTTAAATCTATTCAAGTTAAATTGATTTAACCATGTGCATGTGGAAATAGTCATAGTGTATAAAAACTAGTGCTCAGGCCCCCCTTCTTTGGAACCTCATTGTCCGGGCAAATGTTGGGTTTGCCACCATGAGTTATTGCTCCCCATGTTCTGCAGCTGCAGTCATTTACCTGGGGTTCCCATCTGCCAAAGAGGTGTAAGTATTGGTGTTTTCCTATTTCTTGTCCTTTTTGTCTGTTTTTTTTTAATAAAATTATTTTGCTTTTACCTTTTACTCTGCCTTCAGGTGTTGTGCCTGCCGAACCCATCACACTTTAGGACCTAAGCTATCTTGTGTAGCTGGTACCTTCTTGTTCTGCCCTGCCTTCCCTCAGCCTTTTTTTTCAGGAACCATAAGACAAAGGACCTTTGTCTCCCCTAGTCTGCCCAAAAGTGATCTGTCCTGCTTACTTTTACCTCATGTCTAGCCGTATCTTGTGGGTGTGGCAGAGCAGAACTGGCTCAGCCAAGATCAGCTTTTTAACCCCATGTTGCCCAGAGTAGGGTATCTATACCTCATTACACTAGCGTACTTGGTTAATGTAGGTGACTCACATAGGGCATGCCTGAAGTCAATGGAAGATTTTCAGTAGAGTTCACATTGTTGCTAGGTCATACCCAATAGAAGAAAAATGTATTTTAGTAGTTTCTTCCTTGGCATAAATATACAGGTCACACTATAATGTGTTACCACTGTCTTTTGTGTGTTTGTATTATAATTGTATGCTTTTAGAGCAGTATGGAACTATAGCTTTCTTCCTCTAACTGGGCATTTTTAAAAGCATTTCATAAAGGAAGAATAAAAATTCCCTTTTGCTCCCACCTATATACTTCAGTCATCTCTTAAAATCAAATAAATAAATTAAGTTACTTTAATCCTCTGCTGACCTTTTATCCCCAGGATTCTTAATCAACTGTCTCAACTGATTAATAGGTCTCTATATTACCCTAAATTATACTGCTCAAACCTTCTCCTTTTTTCTTTCTTTTTAATTATCAATTAAACTCTGCAGCATAAGGGAATATCGCCAATTTCCAGTCCCCATCCTAGAAGACAGACTTAATAGAATGTAAACAACATGATTTCTCAAATTTCCAGGAGAATCATTTCAGCAGTTTTGGAGAATGTTGTTTGCTAAAAATAAAGCAGCCAATCTGTGCACATTGTTCTGTCTGTGCTTTGGGATGCATGCATCATGTCCCCTGCACCATCTGCAACCTGCTCCCTGAAGGCCCAGTCCTGCAGACTTTACTCAGGCAATACACTCATTTAAATTAGATGAAGATTTGCTAAGATGAACCACAGAACTGAGTCCTGAAGGTCCCAGTCTATAAGGAAATTAAAGTGTGTGATTTAGATGTTGTTTATCAATATATTGGGTTACAGTCACTCAAGCTGTGAACTGATTTGTTCTGTTACAAACGGAGGGAAAAGACACCCAACAAACAGAATCTCTACATGGTTAGAAAAGTTGGAAGTATAGGGGGAATCCAACTTCCCCTATACTAGGGGTCTGTCTGTCAAACAGTAGAACATTTTGAACAGAAAGATCAGCACCTGGTAGATCAGTGCTTCAACATGTCTGTCAGGAAGCCTCCAAATATCTGCTTGTTATGGTGCTTCCTGCAGTGACTGATGCTACAAACTCCTAGCCAAATATCATTAGCTCTTTTCTTCTGGAAATGACTCCTTCTATGTCATAGAGAAAGGAATAGTTTTCACCTCCCTCCACTTGAAGTGGTAATTCAAACCTTAATCTATATAACTGAAATCCCCAATCACTTCCTTTGCCACAGTAAAACTTTAAAGGGTTGATCTCCACTCTTTTGCACCTTGAACAATCATTTCCACTTATGCAAAATGGCATCATATGTAATATTTTATTCACACTTTACACAGGCATAAATGATTACAAATGTGCAAGGTGGTGGAGAAAATGTCCCTGTGCAGATGGTATCTTCACTGCAGGTGAAGGGAGCATTGATACAGAAATTGAACAACTCCAGAAGAGAAAACTATCAGCTTTTCCACAATAAGGCAAGGACAGGAACATAAAAAATTAGTACAGAAAAAATGCATCTCAGACAGCTGGAGGTGACATATATTGGACATCCTCTCAGGGCTGAGGTACTAAAAGCAGAACCCAATAATATCAAGGCAGTCAGAGACAAGTAAACTTCACTGAATGTGCAAAAGGTACAGTGCTTCAAAGAAATGATGTTCCCAGTTCAAGTTCTGTCCACATCTAGGTGCAGTAGTCACTTATGCCAGGAGACTGAACAGGGATACTCCCAAACAGAAAAATAGATTCTGGCTGTGGCATTTGGAGTGGAAAAATCCCACCAAAACACCTATGTCAGTTCATTAATAGTGCGGTCAGACCACAAACTGCTAGCTACAATCATGCCGAAGACCCTTCTTAGTGCTCCAAAGACATTGTTATACATGATGAAGCCTCCCACTCCCGTAGTAAACCTTTAACCTATGACTGAGTTATTACAGTCCCCAAATCATGGTTTAAAAACCTTACGGTACAGAGAATCCACCAGCAAGTGAGTCATGCCCCATGTTACGGAGGAAGATGAAAACCCCCCAGAGCCTTGATGTATCATCATCAGTGTGAGTGAAGTCAGAGGTCCCATGTTTCTTGGAGGGACTGTTACTAATGGACACAAGTGAAACAAGAAATGCCATATGGACAGACCAGGTCACAGGGTTTAATAATGCTCTATTTGTGCAACCGTACCTCCATTCAGCATCACTGTTTGTGAGTGAGACCCAAGAAAATCAGATGCAAAAAGAAATTGAATGGAAATGACCTCAAGGACTCAAATGAATAAATTCAAACAATAATGTATTCCCAATAAGGGACAAGAAAGCACAATGAATGTTTATAATGTGACTAGCAGTGAAGGGAATACATTTTTCACTTTGCCTAGGGCAGCACAAGTGTTTGAGCTGAGTGCTCTAACACTTCTCAAGTCATTCCTTTTTTTTTTTCTTTCAATGTGATGTAGACTTTGTTTTTTTTAAGATCAGTCTGTTTCATAATGTTGCTTACTCAGGAAAAAAAAAAACAAGACTGAGAAGTCAGAGGAACAAAGAGCCTTTGTTGGATATCATACCTCACATTGCTTCTTTCTGCACTTATTCATCCATTGGCCAAAAAGTCAAGAACTAAAAGTGCTGAACGTGATTGAGTGTGTTTCAATAGTGATTCAAAAGAATTTGGAATACCTAGTACAATAACTGGAGTGTAGTGTAGGTATTGTGGCAAACAACAAAAGGTATCATCTGAAACACAAAGTAAAAAATCTATGTTATATTGGAGTTGGGCAGAAGCATTCCCTTGGAAAGGGTTTGTAAGCACTTGACTACCTCTGTGTAGTAACACATTCAGATAAATATATTTTGATCCAATTCCCACTGAGCACCTAACTGAGGAATAAAGAACATCAATGCCACGTTGTTCCACAGGATAATAAGTTTTGCAGTAATCATTTTCTCCAAGGCAGAGGATCTTTTGAATATATTATTTTGAAGTCCAAAGCTGGCACATGAATTCCTTCTATTAGCTTAGCCAAAGAGAGAAATATCTGAGCCTGCTGTAGGGTTACTTTTGATTGGTAGTTTGGCTGCCTGTTTTTTTTAGTATATTTACAGAAAGACTTAGGGTATGTTCCCACAGGGCTTTTATTTTGAAACAACACTGGTTGTTTCAAAAAAAAAGTTCCTATGTCCAAATGACGTTTTCTTCTTTCGAAAGGAGGGAGCTCATCATTTCGAAACAAGAGCCCTCCTTTCAAAACAGCTTAATCCCACTTTGCTTTTGAAAGGAGGGTTATTTTGAAACCAGTGGTTTTGAAATAAGCCATTTGGACATGTTATTTCGAAACAAAGAGGGTTTGAAATAACAAGGACCTTCCTCCCAGGGTGCACAGCTCCCTGGGGGGAAGGTCCCCTCCCCCTCAGCACCATGGCCAGGGATCAGCACCCTGGCCAGGGTGCTGAGTGGGGTGCAGGGGGTTGGAGGATGCCCCAGCCGGCTTCCCCCCACTTCCCCTTGCTGGGACTGGGGGGGATGGGAACCTCAACCACCTTCGCCCACCTACCCCCAGCAAGGGGAAGGGGGGAAAGCTGGCTGGGGCTGCCTCCAAGCCCAAGGGCACCCTTCCCCTGGGCTTCCTCCGCCCCCCCACAGCCCCTGCCGGGCACGGGGGGCTTCCTCCGCCTGACCGCGGCCCCTGCCTGGTGCAGGGGGGCTGCCTCTGCCCCCCACGCCTGCTGCCTGGCCAGTGTTATTTCAAAATAAAAGAGACGTGTGGACATACCCTAAGAGCCTAATTGCCACTTTAGGTGCCTAAATCCCAGAATTAGGCCACACAGGGATTCACAAAACTGTGTTATTTCGATTTAAAAGATACATGTGGACATCCTTTTAGTCTCCTAGAGTGCCGGCTTTTATGAATCCCCCTCAGAGGCACATCTTATATAGGCAGCTTAGGCAACATATTCAGGCTTTGTCTCTGTGAGTGATTCTCTAGGCCAGTAAAAGTTGTTTGGTAAAACTGAGCTTAACCATACCTAGCTTTCTTTCGGTATGTCCATACGTCTTTTTTATATTGAAATAACACTGGTAATTTTGAAATAAAAAAGATTTGGTCCACACAACATTTTCTTATTTCGAAATGACGGTGCCCATCGTTTCAAAATAAGAGCTGTCATTTTGAAATGGGTTAAACCCCATTCTATTTTAAATGGCGGTGATTTTGAAACAAGTGGTTTTGAAATAACACCGTTTGGACATGTTCTTTTGAAATAAACATTATTTTGAAATAACATTTGACTTTCCTCCCAGGGTGCGAGGAAGGTCCCCCCCCAGCACCCTGGCCAGCGATCAGCACCCTGGCCAGGGTGCTGAGCAGAGGTGCAGGGGGGCGGAGGGCACCCCAGGCGGCTTCCCCACTACTTCCCCTTTCGGGGGGTGGGGGGGTTGGGTTCCTCAGCCTGCTTCACCCTGCCTGCCCCCAGCAAAAGGAAGCAGAAGGTGAAGCCATCTGGGACATCAGCCGCCCCCCTACCCTGGCAAGAGGAAGCAGCAGGGGAAACCCACTGCTCCCCATTGCCGGGCACAGGGGAGGGCGGCAAGTGCCCCAGCCAGCTTGGAAGGCTGCCCCGTTCCCTAACGGGGCTGGCCGCCTGGAAGCAACCAGGGAATGTGCAGGCTGGGGCTCCCCCAGCTGCTTGAGAGTGGCAGAGTGGCAGCTGGTTCCCCACCCCCTAGATCCTGTGAGGGGCTGGGGAACTGGCAGCCACCCCCCCTCACTGCTCACAAGCGGCCAGGGGAGCCCCAGCCCACATGTTCCCTGGCTGCTTCCAGGTGGCCAGGGGCTGGGGGAGTGGGGCATCCAGCTCCCTCTGCCTGCCCCCCCACTCACTCCCCTGCTGGGGCTGGGAGAATACCGCCCCGGTGGGTAGGGGCTGCAGGTGCCAGCTCTGCCTCCTGCCCAGGCAGCAAGTGGGGAGCCCGGGTGGAAGGGCAGAGCCAGCTGCAGGAGCCCCTTCCTCTGCCCCAGCCCTGGAGGCAGTGTTGGGCAGGGGGCAGATCGGGCTGTGGCAGCCCCTGCCCATGCCCTTACCCCTGCCCTGGCTGGGGGGCAGCCACTCAACACGGGCAGGGGCAGAGCAGGCTCCCCACTGTGGGGGCATGCGTCGCCTAGCCTTCTGCTACGCCCTTTCCCCACCCCAGCCTCAAGGCAGGAGCAGGGGGCTAGGAGCCCCATGGGACTGGGAGCTGCTTGTGGCAGACCCCAAGCAGCTCTCAGCCTGGCCAGTTTCACAGCTGTGAAATTGATCAGACTGAGACCTGCTTGCAGTCTGCTGCAAGCAGCTCCCAGTCCCATGGGGGTCCTAGCCCCCTGCTCCTGCCTTGAGGCTGGGGTGGGGAAAGGGGGAAGCAGCCGGCCAGGCGACCCATGCCCCTGCTTAGGGCAGTGGGGCAGAGGGGCAACAGGGGAACCCAGGGGGAAGAGGGGCCTCCCCATGTGTCCTCCCGACACGTTTATTCCCCTGCCACTGGCTCTTGAGAGCAATGGGCACTGGGAACCAAGACTCCTGGTTCTGTATATGAATCTGTATGTCAGGCACAATCACACTTACCTAACTTGA
This sequence comes from Podocnemis expansa, assembly GCA_007922195.1. Classification (NCBI taxonomy): domain Eukaryota; kingdom Metazoa; phylum Chordata; order Testudines; family Podocnemididae; genus Podocnemis; species Podocnemis expansa. Next base: position 2,400,282 of record ML682013.1, on the reverse strand, counting down.
GTTGAAATTTCCAAGGGTGCCTGAGGTAGCTAAGCACTCACTGAAGATTGCAAGTGCACAAATGGCAGCTAGGCACATAATCAGAAGTGAGGAACAGTCAAGAACCTGTGTGCCACTCGTGCTTTTCTAAATCTTAACGGCCAGTGGCAATCAATGAGAGTTATGTGCTCAACTCATGGCACTAGATGTTAAAATCCCACCCATCATTAATGACCTTAGCAAACAACATATCAGTAGCCTGGAAAGTTTGTTCTCCTAGTGGAACACTTTGTAAATGACCATTCACAGCACCACAACATGTTTTTAACTGCTATGTTCATTTGCAAATGAAACACTAAACTGTGATCATCTGAAGAGACAGAGGTTAGACTTAAAATACACTACATCCTATTTTAAAAGCAAACTTCCATTAGCTGTGTAGAAAACAGCTGTCTTTGAAGGAGTAAAATAGCTTTCATTAATTCTAGCAAACTCCCAGCTGCATTTACTCCCATGACTCCAGAGAGCAGAGGACATCAATAGTTAAATACAGAGACAATTGAGGACAGTGGGATTTCTGTGTGAGGCTTGTCCTCAGAGAAAACATTATGCTGCTTGAATGTCTAATGGAAATATAGAGAAATGATCCATAAGAATTTTTAAAAGCTGCAAAATATGTAAAGTGCTAAACATACTCACCAGTTTAAAGTGTGTGTGCTGAAAGATCTCAGAATAATTGAGATTAAAGCTTTATTATCTTTCATTCTGACTGGGAGGAGCTGCACAAAACAACTGGCTTCTGATGTGCTGGGTTTTTTCACCCCTCAATTTTTTAATCCAAATGCTGCTGACTTCACAGAAAGTTCCCACAAGAGATCCCCCCACTGTATGTATCTCAGATTACTATGATGGATTGTGATTTATTGTGCACTAAACAGGCCTTCCCGAGTGCAGTTGTGTTCTTTCAGAGGTTAAACAATATTCAGTATGGGCTTTTGTGGAAATTGTTTACTGAGGTGGCATAAATAAATAAATAAATAAATAAATAAATATATAGTGCTGCTATCCATTTGCTGTCAAGTCTTAAAGCATGGAGACAGCAGTTTGGGGAGTCAGTTCCCACGTGTTGAATAACAAAGCACAGGTGTAACTTGATAGTCTGAACACGTTTCTTAATTCTGCTGCACAAAAATTGCTGTTGGTATAAACAAAAAAAAAAGCATGAATTTATTAAATCCATCATTTCTTAATTTACTATCATAGAACTCTTTGCAATTAGCACAGCAGCACTTGGCATTTGCATTTATGTATGTGGTTTTCAACTTAATTGTAACAGAAAACTGCAATGAAAATAAAAAGTAATGTTCCAGTATGTGTTTCCAGCTCCTAGGCAAAATATGTATTAAAAAGTTATACAAATTTAGCCTGTCTATTACGTTAAGAAACAGAATAAATTAATTAATATAAAAGAACAGAGAGATGGACTGAAAGATGACAGTGTCACTCAAACGATTTTACAAAATAAAACGCTGACAGTATCTAGAGAAAAAAATTGCTAGTGCAATTGTCATAACCATTTGAACCTGAATGGCTTTTGCTTGACTCATGTCATCCACTGAATCACTTATGTTTTATTTAAAAAAATTCTTTCTGACACTGTTGACATATCATGTCCTCTGAGTTTTGCCCACATGTTCAAAAACAGAAACAAGAAGTTCCTTGCATGAAATTTTAATACAGGTAGGTATTGTATCTGACCTTAGTAGATCAAAGTGATTAGTGTCAAAGTTTTATTCCATTTTACATGTTTTTTGTGACGTCTGTAAATATTTTATGAACTCAATAAATTGTTCAAATCCCAGGTAGATTATATACGCAACTGTGGTGCAATGTATTAAAGTTATTTCTGTAAGCTAATGCTTTGCATTTAAATGACTGGTTTAAAAAGTTTTGGTTTAGTAGCAATCTTTTGTCTGTATTTTTAAACAAAGACTATCAGTTCCTAATGACCCATGTGGAATACCTTAGATGGTTGGTACTAGAGGACTTAGAAGACCTGGAAAATGTGGTTTGAGAATATACATTGATCATTCTGGGATGCTGGACAAGTGTTTTCCCCTTTTGTTTTTCTGCAAGACCTCAAGTGGAAACGCACCCACAATATGTTAACCAAAAGGAATCAGTTCCAGAGCCATGCACTGAATGAGTCTTGGCCCTGTTAGCACCACAAAAATCTCTTCTGCTGTAGTGGTGTTTACAGTTGCTTCTTTTAGGCTATGTCCACATGTAGATGCTTAAATTGGTTTAAGTTAAATCGATTTAAGCTAATTCAAAACAAAAATCATTAAATCGATTCAACTTGAATAGATTTAAGCAAAAATACCAAATCAAAATAGCAAGTCTGGGCACAGGACTAGCTATTTCGATTCAGGAGAAGGGGACCATGGAAGGTGTGGCAACATGGACCCCTGGCAGGGCCATGTTGACAACCAATTTCCTGCCACTGGCTCTGCAGAGCCAGTGGCAGAATGAAAAAGGCCCAAGGACAGAGATGCAGGGTTGCCCCTCCTCCCTGACACTTTCCCGGTGGCGGGGCGGGGGGCACAAGTCAGGCAACCCCACTACCCCTGCCACTGGCCAAGTGGCAGGGGCAGAGCTTGCGGGGTGCCCCACTACCCCTGTCGCTGGCCAAGCAGCACTGGCTGAGTTCTGGGGATGCCCTGGTACCCCTGCTGCTAGCTGGGTGTTGGGGTCTGAGCTCTTGGGGTGTCCTGCTACCCCGGCTGATGACTGAGCAGCAGGTACAGAGCTCTCTGGGTGCCCCAGTACCCCTGCCGCTGGCAGAGTGGCAGGGGCTGAGCTCTGGGGACACCCCAAAGTGGGTATATTTCATGGAGATGAAGGTTTTAGAGGGAGGGTGGGGTACTGCTCCATATTCCCCACAGTCTACAGGTAAGAAGGTCATGCTCCAAGATGTTAAAAGGTCTAGCCTAGTTCACCCATTTTTCCAGGTGGTCTGTTGTTGAGTTGTATACATTTGGAGATTCATTTTCAGCAGTCATAGATTACAGGGTTACATTTTCTCTAAGAGGAAGAGGGATAAGGAACAGAGATGGATCGACCCCAAACAATTATAAATTATTCACTCCTTCACAATTCACAAGAACTAGGGGTCATCCAATGGCTATGTCTAGATTGCAGAGCATTTTCAAAAAAAGAAAAAAAAAACAAACAAACAAACAAAAAAAACCCCTTTTTTTGAAAAATATTCAGAATAATTATCTCAAAATAACTTTTTTTCAAAAATGCTATTTTGGGATAATGGTTTTGGGATGGTTCCTTGTCCCAAAATACTGTGTTGTTTTTTTTCCCCCCAAAAGTGAAAGTCTACACTGGACTTTCTTTTTTTGAAAAACAGAAAGCCAATGGAAGAGATAGGCAGACTTCTTCAAGAAAAAGCCTTTGTCACGTCCAGCGATGGCTTTTTTTTAAAAAAGCTATCTTGAAAAGGGCTTCTTCTTTTGAAAAAAATGTTGGCTTTAGCTTTTTCGGAAAAACACGCCAGTATCTCAAAATACCAAAGAGCTTTTTCACCAATGCTAAACCTGTTTAAGTTTTGAAAAAAGCCTTTTTTGAGATTGCTTTTTTTTAAAAAAAAGCCATTGCCAGATGCGGCAAAGGCTTTAAAAAAAAAAAAGTCTATCTCTTCCGTTGGCTTCCTTTTTTTTCGAAAAAAGATAGTCCAGTGTAGCCTTTCACTTAAAAAAAAAAGCTGCAGTATTTCAGAACAAAGAGCCATCCCTGGACCATTCTCCTGAAATAGCATTTTTGAAAAAAGTTATTTTGAGATAATTATTCTGAATATATTTTGAAATAATTTTTTCAAAAAGAGTTTTTTTTTTTTTAAATGTTCTGCAATGTAGCCATAGCCAATGAGATTAATAGGCAGCAGGTTTAAAACATACAAAACTATGTACTTCTACACAGAATTCACAGTCAATCTGTGGAATTCTTTACTAGGTGCTGCTCTGAAGGCCCAAATTATAACAGGGTTCAAAAAAGAACTTATTAAGTAAATGGAGGTCCATCGATGGCATTTAACCAAAGTGGTTAGGGATGCAATTCCATGCTCTGAGTGTCCCCGGTCTCTAATTGAAGGGACTGGGCAACAGTGGATGGATCACTTGATGATTGTGTGTTCTGTTTCTTCCCTCTGAAGTTTCTGGCATTGGCTACTGGTAGAAGACAGGATACTGGGCTAGATGGACAATTGGTGTGACACTGTAAGGCCAGTTTTACATTCTTATCCACTGTTACCCAGTGGATTCCAAAGAGTGATGTACAAAAGAATTTCAGAAAGACAACCTACCATGGGAACCAAAGTCTGGATACAGTTAAGAGTGAAAACCAACCCAGCAATCATTAGAGGCCTGACATGAGTGTAAACGCAGATCCAAGAATGAAATCCTACCTTCTCATAAGGCAATTGCAAAATTTACAATTACTTCAATAGACACAGGATTTCATTCCAGTACTTAATGTATTAAGCTAGGATGTCTACAGACGGCACACTTGTAATAAGTAATTAATAACACTAAGCCTTCAAACAACAGCTTTGGATTAGATACAGCTTTTCAAAATGCATTGTGTCCCCAACTAGGAGCTAGCTTGTGCCAATCAGTCTCTGCAAAGCTGAGAATTAACTCATATACCTTTCAGCAAATGCATCAAATGTTTTGCAGTACATATCTTTTTAGGATTATTTAACACTGTACAAAATATTCTAGAGGGGAGAATATTCAGAAGGTAAATGCTGCAAAAACTGATTGATGCATTGCTGAGCTCCAAAAAAGAAAATACACCAAATACGCCATAGCAGTAGAAGAGAAATGTATGAGCATCCAGTGATGCTGCAAAGACATTTGACAGGACTGAAAGCCAGTAATAGTCAAAAGCAGTCGGTGCATGTATAGAGGAGAAGAGAGCTAAAATTGAGAAAGTGCCCAAGGAAGAAACAGAGAGCAATGTGTTTTAAGAAATCTCTCTCTGAATACAGAATTTGTTTTGGTTGGATTCTCCATGTCCATTATGGATCTTAACATTGCCAGATAAACATAAAGGCAATAAATAAACTAATACTACCCAAAGTGATTACGGCAAACAAGAAGGGATTAAAAAGCTTGTCCTATAAATAAATGATTAAACAAATATTTTCTGTAATGATTTTACTACAGCTAGGATTTCAAATTGCATTGCACCTTTAAATCAATCTTTAACAAGTAAAATACAGGAAAGTAGTGTAGACAATTAGCAAGTAATGAAGAGCTTGTAAAAATAGCTATTCATAAAAAAAAAAACAAAAAACAAAAAACAGCTAAGAATCCGACAAACGAGAGACTTCAGAGAAGAGCAATGGGAGTGATTAAAGGGCTGGAGGGACTTGCTTCTGAGAAAATGATTAAAAGAATTAAAGAAAGCAATTAGATTGAAGTGGGGGGCGGACAATAATAACTATCTACAGATATGTCAAGGCTGGAACCTCTGAGATGAGAGAGGAATAATTTAGCTTGGTACACAATTATATAATTAGGAGTGAAGGAATTAAAGTTAAGGAAAGGAAAATTTGGACTGAAGAGCAGAAAAAGGCTGTCTAATAGTGAAATGATTAAGAAGGTTGAATAGTCCTTATAGAAAAGTGGTAAAAGCCTAGATTTAAAATAGACTTGACAACAAACTCGAAAAATATTTCTTAAACGTTGTAAAATAAATAAGTTTGGGATTTAGTGTTTCCCACAGAACAAGACCCCCTCCCAGCCTTGAAAGATTACACTTTTTTCACAAAAATTCTATATCCCCTAAAATCACCAAATACTGAAAAACCTGGAAAATTTCCAGTTAAGAAATTCAGCTGCTTTCTCCACTACACTGTAATTCTTCAACATTCATCTTTTCACCTAACTCACATTGTCCTGTATATGTATAAGGAGTCCCGTGGTCTACAAAATCTGTGAGACCAGCAAAAATGAATGTTGCATTCCTCAGCAGTAAGAAAGTGCAAAAAAGGCACATGTGATGGAAAAGCTGTATTGGGGGAGAAGAGGTTATATGAATATGGGGGTAGATGATCAAACTAGTTAGATTGGCTGGTTAGTTTGAATTAATTTGCATATTTATTTCAAACTAGCACAATGTAAACATGCTAGTTTGAACTAAATAAGTTTGAACAAGAAGTTAGTTTGAACTAAGCACTTTTTTTTAGTTTGTACTTACTTTTAGTTCAACTAACTGCGCTTTTTTAGTTCAAACTAAAAGAAGTGTGGCTAGTTCAAACTAAAAGTTAGTTCAAACTAAAAAAAAATGTGCTTAGTTCGAACTAACTTTCAAATGACTTAGTTTGGACTAACCAAGTCCAAACTAAGATTTTTGGTGTGGGCATAGCTTCTAAGCTGCTGGGGCCAGGCTGGGGGAGTTTTATATCTCCCTGTCCTGAGCATGCTCAGATGGATGCTCAGGGTCAGAAAGGGAGCAGCCTGGCCAGTGGGCAGCTCCACTAGGTAAGGGGTAAGAGGCCCTGCCCTGGCTGGGGGTCGGAGAAGCGGGGGGGGGGTCAGGGATGGAGTCAGCAAGGAAGGCATGGTTGGGGGGGGGGATCCAGCCCCAGCAGAGAGCCACAGCAGGAAGCAGGGAAGGGATCCGTGAGCCCTGACAGCAGGCAGATGTGAAAGGCACATGGCCACCAGGGGATCTGACCCCAGGCATTAGTAAAGGAAGGGAAGGGGTCAGTAAGCCCCAGTAACAGCAGGTGTGGGGGAAGCATAGTGAGAGGATTCAAGCCTGGTGAGCAGTAGCAGGGAAGGTCCAGGTGGGGGTTGGCGACAGGGCCGGCAGAACATGATAAGCATGGTAAGTGCTGCATGGGGGTGCCAATGTTTGAGGGGTGCCAAAATGTCATGGGCGGATGCATCCTTGGTCCATCTGTCCCATGCCGGCGGGGATCGGGTGAGCCAGCCAAAAGTACAGCTGGGTTCAGCCCTGCAAGTGCCCACCCGCCATGTATGCTGCTCTCGGCTCTGTGCTGGAGCAGCGTGGAGGGGGCGGGAGGCAGCATGGAGCCAGTATCACTCCTCCCTGCCCAGCCATACTGCCTCCCAGCCCCCCCCCCCCCCGCTGCTCTGGCACAAAGCAAAGAACAGCACTCATGGCCAGAGGGAAGGGGGGGCGCTGCACAGCTGCTCCCCCCATGTCAGGGACCAGGCAAGCATCCAAAAGGGTGGCCCGGTGCAGCACTGCTTGTCCACCCACCCATCACCCCCCACCATGTGTGCTGCTCTGGGCTCCGTATCGGAGCAGCGGGGAGGGGGCAGGAGGCAGCGCAGAGCTGGTATTGCTGCCCCTCATCCTGCCCCGGCCACGCTGCCTCACAACCCCTCCCCACTGCTCTGGCACAGAGCCCAGAGCAGCACGCATGGGGGGGGGGGGCTGGGAGGACTGGAAGCACTGCACCAGGCTGCCCTTTTGGCTGCTTGCCTGGTCCCCAGCATGAGGGGAGCAATGCAGGGGTCTGCCTCTCCCCTGAGCCAGCCGGCCCCGCCCCCCAATGCCAGGGAGTGGGGCATAGGGGGGCCGCAGAAGGTGGTTAGCCTTGGCCCCCGCAAACCCTAGGGATGGCCCTGCCTGGGGTTGGGTTTTATTTATAGGTTGCAGGGGGGCACCAGAAACCCTAGCACCGGCCTTGGTTGGAGACGGCGTTAGCAGGAAGCGCAGCAGCAGGCAGGGGGTCAGTGAACCCCACAGGGTAGCAGTGACCAGTTGGGGAGGAATGCATGGCCAACTCCTAGCAGTGGCTGGGGCTTCCCGTCCCCACTGGGGATGGATCCAGGTCCTGGATTGGGCCCCTGGTCAGATCAGGGCTGGGTTGGGGGAGGGTGCCTTTGGGGCTGCTTGCCCCAGGTGCTGAAACACCTAGTTCTGTCCCTGAATAGAAACATTTGAAACAAAGTAATTTTCAAACTCCTTATCTGAATTTTACCAGGAAAAACTTTACCAAAGGATGAGAGGAGACTTACACCACTTCATTTGGATTGCTTCTGGGGATGCTAGAAGATAGGACACAGTCAAAAATCAGGCTTATAATGGGAAGTTAATTTCACCTCTAACAACTGAGCAATTAGGATAAGCCCATTATTAGAGGAGAAGATTGATTTGGCATGAAACAGATCCTTCCATCCTTAACTTTTCTGATTCTAAAACACTTGATGTACCAATTAGGAGAGCCAGATATACTCCTGTTGTGTAGTACAGTTCACCAACAACCCTCTGCAAACGTAGTGCTATTTTTTCTAACTAATGGATCTTGTTATATTGCCTAACACTGAGAGAAGTTACATTTATAATTTAAAAGTATACTGGGCTGTAGTGCTTTTAAAATTTTAAGGCACACATCAAATGTTTACTGCTTACTTTCTTATAGAGAGGTCTGGATCAGAAATAAAACAAAGACAAATGTCCCAAAAGAAAATTGAGCTCCATAATAAAAATGTTGTTTTACTTTTTTTTTTTTTTTATAAGTTCAGAAAGGTCTTTCTTTTTTACTGGTTCAGGTTTGTGGCTGTAATCAAACCCTAAAGATAGATTTACAACTTATCTTTGATATCCAGTTAGCAGAACATGTGCTTTATTTATCTTTGCTACTGACATGACCCCCATCACTTCACAATCTTTTAAAGTATTTAACCTTAAAATGCCCCTGAGATAGGGAAGTTCTCGTCTCCTCATTTTGCAGATGGTGAATTAAGGCACAGAAAAACTAAAGGATTTAACTTTGGTTTTACAGGAGTTCCATGGCAGAAGAGGGAATTGATCCAAAGTCTCCTAAGTCTGAAGTCAGTCCCCCAACCACTAGAGCATCCTTCCTCTAACTAGTAAGTAACTTACAGTATTATATTAGAAAGACTATTTAAAATAAAGTGTAGCAATTTCAAAAGTTTCCAAGTGAGTTAGCTACTGAGAAGCCTAAGACTGATATCCTTAATCCTTCTTGCATATTTATTCTGAGTTTCCACTGCTTTTTTAGTATTCCCTGTTGAAAAGGTACTAAAGGCAGAAACTCAGCAATTTCAAAAGGGATAGCTGTGTTAGTCTAGTCCAGTAAAAAAAAAAACAACAACAACAACAACAAAAAAAAAACAAGGAGTTGTGTGGCACTTTAAGACTCAGCAATTCTTCAAATTCTGAAACATGCATTAGAATATTTACATTTCTTATAGCTCTTAACAGCTTAATTGTTTTCCCCATTTTGATTATATTTTATGATGGCTTAAGTAACCTGCTTCTTCAACTTGCTCTTGGTTTGACAATTAATTGCTGAATTACAATATATGGGTGAGTGTGGCTGAGAAATGGTTTTCTATACAATTTGAATTTCTGTTGAGTTGCTAAGTGTAGGTCCATTTGGGATGTTATGTTGTTTTTAGCAATAGTTCAACACTAAAATGTCAGTCAGGATGATGTATCAACTGCATTAAAATTCTGTTTATTCACTAAAAAGCCTCCTTACATGCTCTTCTAAGAGACATACAAGAAGATTTGACTACGTGTCCCATGCTGAAGGACATACATATTTGAAGTTGTGGGCACCTGTTTGCTTTGATTTGACACTTTAAGCATAATGCTATCTTAACTGAGTTACTCAACATCAACAAATGCTTTTGTAACACTTTTGTTTACCTTCAAGGATTAAAATGAATGTAATGAGATATGGTTACATGTTTAATTTGCAAACCTAACTAGAAGAAATCTCCAATGATAAAGTGTGAAATAAGTGTTCATATATACTTTTTTCTGTGTATCTAGAACAGATGAATTTGAAAAATATCCAGTTTCTGCATCCCTTTCACTCCCATTAATGAGGCAGTTTTGTGCTCCTTGCATTATCATCACTCTAAGCACTTGGAAGAAATGGTCCTCATCCCCAGTTAATTCCATACTATTCTATCTATGTGAATCAGGTCACAGCATTAGTGCCAATGAGTGCATTTTCTCCAATGAACCACTGATTCACCTTTAGATTACCACAAACTAGACATTTAAGTTTACCCACCAATATGGTTTAGAGACATACTTTCTTTCATCACAGTAATAGAGCATCAGTCTGGACACACCTATCAGGCCCTAAACACCTGTTCAGAGTTTTGAAGATTCCTCTTGCATTGGGGTCGCTTATTATTCCCTTGTGGTGCAGGGGATATGTTGGGCAGAAATGGGACATCCCACTGCCCTTACAACACTCAGGTATCCTGGTGGTCCCTTGCAGGAGGTGGGCAGCCCACATAAATTAGGTACGCTCTGACTTGTTCTCTGAGTTCTGTTATATATCATCCTCATGATTCAGAAACCACAGAAGTGGCATAAAGATCTTTTTACCCTACTTCTCCTTACCTGCTTATAGATTTTGTGTCAAGCACAGTTGCGTGGACCAGCAAATCTGCTAGAGCATGTGCTGTTGCTTTTTTTTCAGGTTAATATTTTCCAGTTAGCAGAATGAAAGTTACAGCATATCAGAATCTATTTACATGTGGCTAGCACTGAATGACCTTTTTAAGGAGAATGTTTTCTGAATAAGTAAAGAATTAGTACCTAACGACTAGTGGTTTATAATTTCCTGTCTTGACTGTGAGATGATGATTACCCTTGTAAACTCTATCATTAACCTTTTACTCCTCTGAAGAAGGTACATAAAATTAACAATTTAAATACAATCACTGAGAATATAATTTGCTGTTTAAAAGCAATGGGGGGGGCGAGTCAGTCTTGAGGCTTTCCATTCATGCCTTAAGAGTTTCAGAACAACAGAGCAGTGTCCAAATGTTGCTCTCTCAGAAGATAGTGTTTTATACATTTAAGTCAACAGGTGCAACATTGGAACTCTTCTGAAAATTCCATCCTTCAGTTTTGGTGAAACCTTGACATATCGTTTTAACATTATTTTGGCTGACATAATAACAAAATAGGCTTGGCACTAGTTTCACACTTTTAAAAATAATAATATTTATTTTTATATGGAACAGGACTGATTGCAACATTAAAATCGTGATGATTTTTTAAAAAAAATATTGCAAACGTGCATGATTTTTTCACACAAATATTTAACCTGTATTTGTACCTAAAACTATGTTTTTGGTGAACCTCTTAGTTGTATATTTATTTTGTTCATATTCTAAAATGTTTCTGATATAATTGTCTTTTTTTTTTTGAAAGTAATTCCCATGTTTCATTTCTGCATACTATTAACATTGGGGGAACAAGCTGTCATAACGCATGGCTGCTAATAGTGATTGTGTTATCAGTGGTCCTTCCCTGAAACACTGACCTATTTTGGAGTGTAGAATCACAAAATCATTATTGGTACTGTGGGAACCCTAACTTTAGTTATCCTGAGAACTTTGTTATCTTAGGGCATTCACACTGTACATGGAGAATAATTCTTTTTCTTCTACACCATGACCAGCATTGATGACTCCCTTTTTATATAGCTCCCTTAGCTGATGAATCATTGATAAAGTATTTGGTAATAATTTTCCTTAAAGATTGCAGTTTGATGAGATTTTTACATGTATTACCTACACACATATATGTGTAAGAAAAATATGCAAAACATAGCACTAAAGATGAATTTATAACATTGAATTGCTTCCAACAAGAATTTCCATCTGTAATACTGCTTATTATTTATTGATAAAAATACCACACACATTGATTCACTTTTTTTAACATCATAACCAAAGTCTTAGGTAACTCCATCTCCATTTTGAATTCTTTACTTCATTTTCTATTGCCCATCCTAAGTATTTCTGAAACTGCTCTTAGGTACGCAAACTTAGTTCGTATGTATGAGTGAAGGGTGTGTGTATGATAGGATCAGTCTCCAACTCCAGCCTGTCCAGATGACAAACTGCCAGCACCACCTTAAAGGCTGAAGAACAATGCAGACAAAGTGTGCAAAACCAAGAAGAATCTATCCTAGAAAGAAAAGGACAAGTGCAACCCCAAAATCACATGTGCCATTTTCTGATGACACATGGTCATATAGTATTCTAAGGCAGTGTGACACAGCAAGATCCATGGACTAAGAGACAAAACAATGGGTAAGAATGCATAGCTTTGGATGTTGTTCTTCACAGCATCTGTAGTGATCAACAGAAGAATTTCTTATACAATAAGCATAGCTAGTAGGTGGTGTCACTGTGTGCCTGACAAAGAACCTGCTTTTCCTCATGCTTGACTCCCCTGGCAAGGTAGTTGCCATGACATAGAATCATAGAATCATAGGGTTGGAAGGGACCCCACAAGGTCATCTAGTCCAACCCCCTGCCAAAAAAAGCAGGACCACTCCCATTAGATCATCCCAGTCAGTGTTTTGTCCAGCTGGGACTTGAACACCTTCAGAGATGGAGATTCCACCACCTCCCTAGGCAACTTATTCCAATGCTTCACCACTCACCTAGTAAGGAAGTTTTTCCTAATATCCAGCCTGGACCGCCCCAGCTGTAACTTGAAGCCATTGCTTCTCGTTCTGCCCTCTGTTACTACCGAGAACAGTCGAGCTCCCTCCTCCTTGGAGCAACCCTTCAAGTAGTTGAAGGTTGCTATCAAATCCCCCCTCAGTCTTCTCTTCTGCAGGCTAAATAAGCCTAGTTCCTTCAGTCTTTCTTCATAGGGCTTGTGCTCCAGCCCTTTGATCATTTTGGTTGCCCTCCTCTGGACTCTCTCTAATTTGTCCATGTCCTTTTTGTAGTGGGGAGCCCAAAACTGGACACAGTATTCCAGATGTGGCCTCACTAGTGCAGAATAGAGGGGAATGATCACATCCCTCGATCTGCTGGTAACACTTCTTCTGATGCAGCCCAGTATGCCATTGGCCTTTTTGGCAGCAAGAGCACACTGCTGACTCATATCCAGCTTCCCATCCACCATGACTCCCAGGTCCTTTTCTCCAGTGCTGATATTTAGCTGATCACTCCCCAGCCTGTAGCAGTACATGGGGTTTTTTTGTCCCAAGTGCAGGATTTTACACTTATCCTTGTTGAACCTCATGAGATTCCTCTTGGCCCACTGCTCCAGTTTGTCTAGGTCTCCCTGAATCCTGTCTCTGCCCTCTAGGGTGTCTACCGTTCCCCCCAGTTTGGTATCATCTGCAAACTTACTAAGTGTGCAATCTATCCCATCATCCAGAACACCAGCCACAAACTCAGCTATAGGCACAAGCAACAAGCAGGACTGGTAACTATACATGACTAACAACAGAACAGCTTGTGTGTGTGTTTTTATGTGCATGTGCAGATAGTAGGTATTAACATAATTGTGGTTTTACTCATAATAAATGTGGCATATTGCCTCTTCTCCTGAACAAGATCCTGCTAGTGTTTTCATTTTCTAAGTACAACAAAAAGACTGAATGAAAAACAAGAAAGCCCAACGGCAGCCTTTATTTAAAGTGATATAGTGATCAATTGCCAGTGTTAAACCACAGTGCTCCTAGCGAGTGAACATGTCTCCTGTATCGCTACACTTTTGAGATTAGTAGGGAGAGAGTCATTCTGGGGGATTTCTTTAAGTCAAGAGATTCTTGGACCACATGACTAGCAAATACATTCACCACAAGCAGAATCACCAGTAAGGAATTGTATCTGTATTATAAGTTTCACCAAGCAGATAATTATTGTTACAATCACAAACACATATGCAAAACCTGAAAGAACCCATGCACTAGCCAGCACTGTGTTCATACTCACATCCCCAAAGGTATCACTGAGTTGGGTGGATCCCTTAACAAGTTGTAATCGGTGGAGCAGTAGAGTCTCCTGAGGTGGTCTTACTTCCCTAGCGGTATGAGGGAACCCCTGTTAACCTCTTTTACAACTATGCCTACCTACTACATTAAACATAGCCATGAGAGTTCCAGCCCATTTTTCCTTATCCATACTTCCACATCTCAGATACTTTGAAATGCCCTTTTTTTTATGTTATCCTCTTAGTTCACCTTATTCTCATTATCATCTACATACAAATGGAACCCCTTTTGTAGGAAACATTACTGAGTTGTTTGATGTATAACACAGTGTGAGACAAAGTTGCATATTTGCTCCCACAATTTTTATCATGTTCTTAGCTGGCATCCTCACTCTGATGTCAAAAAACCTCTGTTAGGAATCTACATTCACACCAGAACTGACAGGATACAATTCAAGTCACCTGGATTATGTGTCAGCTCCAAGGTGCATTAGAGAACTTCTTGTGCTGATGATTCAGCGCTAATTTGCTTAGAGACATCCAGAAGATAATTACTCTCTTTGTGTTTAGAGCAAAACAATTCAGATTGAAGATAAGTATCAGTATAACTACATTTCTTTACCAACTATCTGATAGAGAAATTGTAGGCAGTGATCCCATATCTGACTTTCTTGTCAGTGAGGGAACCCTTATATGTGTCAACATCTTTGTGTAACTAGGAAACTAGCAACAATACCCCTGATGCAAAAGTTGCATACAGCATAGAGTCAGCATCAAAAACATTTGGAAGGGTATCAGAATGTCTCTGGTAGCAGAACAATATCACTACAGCCAAAAAAAGAAAAGGGAAAAAAAAAAAGGTGAAGATCTGTTGTGCTGTTTGTGCTAATTGCACTTCTGTATTGTATAGAAACAATAAACCCGACATAGGTGACACATTATAAACCTTGCAGGCCTGCAACTGAGACAACTGTAGAAGTTTCTAGAATTTAAATGTCAGGAATGAATTCCAAACACTGAGGTATTGAGAAGAGCTGGCATACCTAGTGTTGAGGCATTTATAGTAGCTGAGCAGCTGAAATGAACAGGTCATTTGACCTGTATGCCAGATCTTTGGCTCCCAAAGATTCTCCTTTATGGTGAACTCAAGGAAGGGACATGTGATAGAGGAGGGCAAAAGCTGTGCTATAAGGAAGTTTGGAAAGGAACTTGAAGAAAGCAGATATTAACATAGAAAATTGGCAAGAACTTGTGAAAGATAAATGTAAATGGATATTTGTGGTGTATGACTACAGGCAGTTGATGCTCATAGGAAGGCTGTGTATCAATTGCACCATCTTCAAATACCAAACAGCTCTCCAATTTCTCCTGTCCAAACTGTCATGGAGGTTTTATTTTGAATGCTGGACTCACTTCTCATCACCAAGTTAATAAGTGCTAAATTTCCATCCTCCACAGTTATAATAGCATTCAGCCAAAGGAAGACATATACTTGTCCACATGGTAACCCGCAGTCATAGCAGAATTTCCCATGACATTACTGTTGAGTATTTTGTGGTCTAGATAGGTTCATTACCCATTGGGACATTCTTTACACTAATCTTGTCACTTTATTGATACAAGGTTATTCCTGGGTTACCTACTCATGTCAAATCTTCAAGGCTGGCCTCAGGTCCAGTATGGCTCTGCTGAAATCTTACAGCCTTCAGCCTGTAGGCTCTGGATTGGAAACTTACCTCACACACAACCATCACTCAAATACTTGTCAGACTTACATTCTAGAATCTTATCCTACTTAAACCTCTTCATCACACATTAATTGATTATACTTTAACACAACAGTAAATCCTCTATTAAATGATTCAATGAAATAATTGGCTACACCAACTTTTTATACTTTACTTGTTATTAGTTTTCAAAGATGGTTTATAGCTGTGAAATGCACACTGCATAGATTCACATGAAGATTGATTACAAAGGGTTTTTGTCTTCATAGACAAATCCAGTATAAAGCACAGCAAAATATTAGACTGTTTCAAACAGCCAAGTACAGTGGACAATATTTAATGTCTGTTCAGTATCACTATAACAAGGAATTTGGACCAGATGGGGAAAAGAGAGGGTGAAGAAGATAGATAGATAGATAGATAGATAGATAGATAGATAGATAGATAGA